>JASGCC010001385.1:0-37805 GCA_030067915.1 Hydractinia echinata | reverse complement strand
ATGTTATTTCTTGGAGTCCAATTGTCCTCATTTATCACATTTATAAGGTCAAAGTCCAAAATCAGTTCAATTAAGTCCCACAGTCAATCAATTCACTGTTAAAAGCGATGCAACCTAGTAATATCAGAAAAATATCGCTAAATACATGTGGTACGAATATGTGACGCAACCGTTGTAACTCAAACGGACTGATACCGTTAGAAAGTCAATGAAATGTAGTTTTGAAACTGTCTCTATTTCTTCAGCGCGCGCTAACGGCTAGGATTGGTCCCACAGTAAAAAATGACTTATTTATTAAATTTTTAAATAAAGCGCTACCACAGCGCCCAGTGTAATTGCTGAGTTCCAGCAATCATGTCAAATTAAGAAGAATGTTATTTCTTGGAGTCCAATTGTCTCATTTATCACATTTATAAGGTCAAAGTCCAAAATCAGTTCAATTAAGTCCCACAGTCAATCGTTTCACTGTTAAAAGCGATGCAACCTAGTAATCAGAAAAATATCGCTAAATACATGTTGGTACGAATATGTGACGCAACCGTTGTAACTCAAACGGATTGATACCGTTAGAAAGTCAATGAAATGTAGTTTTTGAAACTGTCTCTATTTCTTCAGCGCGCGCTAACGGCTAGGATTGGTCCCACAGTAAAAAATGACTTATTTATCTAAATTTTTAAATAAAGCGCTACCACAGCGCCAGTGTAATCGCTGAGTTCCAGCAATCATGTCAAATTAAGAAGAATGTTATTTCTTGGAGTCCAATTGTCTCATTTATCACATTTATAAGGTCAAAGTCCAAAATCAGTTCAGTTAAGTCCCACAGTCAATCGTTTCACTGTTAAAAGCGATGCAACCTAGTAATATCAGAAAAAATCGCTAAATACATGTTGGTACGAATATGTGACGCAACGTTGTAACTCAAACGGACTGATACCGTTAGAAAGTCAATGAAATGTAGTTTTTGAAACTGTCTCTATTTCTTCAGCGCGCGCTAACGGCTAGGATTGGTCCCACAGTAAAAATGACTTATTTATCTAAATTTTTAAATAAAGCGCTACCACAGCGCCCAGTGTAATTGCTGAGTTCCAGCAATCATGTCAAATTAAGAAGAATGTTATTTCTTGGAGTCCAATTGTCTCATTTATCACATTTATAAGGTCAAAGTCCAAAATCAGTTCAATTAAGTCCCACAGTCAATCGTTTCACTGTTAAAAGCGATGCAACCTAGTAATATCAGAAAAATATCGCTAAATACATGTTGGTACGAATATGTGACGCAACCGTTGTAACTCAAACGGATGATACCGTTAGAAAGTCAATGAAATGTAGTTTTGAAACTGTCTCTATTTCTTCAGCGCGCGCTAACGGCTAGGATTGGTCCCACAGTAAAAATGACTTATTTATCTAAATTTTTAAATAAAGCGCTACCACAGCGCCCAGTGTAATTGCTGAGTTCCAGCAATCATGTCAAATTAAGAAGAATGTTATTTCTTGGAGTCCAATTGTTCATTTATCACATTTATAAGGTCAAAGTCCAAAATCAGTTCAATTAAGTCCCACAGTCAATCGTTTCACTGTTAAAAGCGATGCAACCTAGTAATATCAGAAAAATATCGCTAAATACATGTTGGTACGAATATGTGACGCAACCGTTGTAACTCAAACGGATTGATACCGTTAGAAAGTCAATGAAATGTAGTTTTTGAAACTGTCTCTATTTCTTCAGCGCGCGCTAACGGCTAGGATTGGTCCACAGTAAAAAATGACTTATTTATCTAAATTTTTAAATAAAGCGCTACCACAGCGCCCAGTGTAATTGAGAGTTCCAGCAATCATGTCAAATTAAGAAGAATGTTATTTCTTGGAGTCCAATTGTTCATTTATCACATTTATAAGGTCAAAGTCCAAAATCAGTTCAATTAAGTCCCACAGTCAATCGTTTCACTGTTAAAAGCGATGCAACCTAGTAATATCATAAAATACATGTTGGTACGAATATGTGACGCAACCGTTGTAACTCAAACGGATGATACCGTTAGAAAGTCAATGAAATGTAGTTTTTGAAACTGTCTCTATTTCTTCAGCGCGCGCTAACGGCTAGGATTGGTCCCACAGTAAAAAATGACTTATTTATCTAAATTTTTAAATAAAGCGCTACCACAGCGCCCAGTGTAATTGCTGAGTTCAGCAATCATGTCAAATTAAGAAGAATGTTATTTCTTGGAGTCCAATTGTCTCATTTATCACATTTATAAGGAAGTCCAAAATCAGTTCAATTAAGTCCCACAGTCAATCGTTTCACTGTTAAAAGCGATGCAACCTAGTAATATCAGAAAAATATCGCTAAATACATGTTGGTACGAATATGTGACGCAACCGTTGTAACTCAAACGGACTGATACCGTTAGAAAGTCAATGAAATGTAGTTTTTGAAACTGTCTCTATTTCTTCAGCGCGCGCTAACGGCTAGGATTGGTCCCACAGTAAAAATGACTTATTTATCTAAATTTTTAAATAAAGCGCTACCACAGCGCCCAGTGTAATCTGAGTTCCAGCAATCATGTCAAATTAAGAAGAATGTTATTTCTTGGAGTCCAATTGTCTCATTTATCACATTTATAAGGTCAAAGTCCAAAATCAGTTCAATTAAGTCCCACAGTCAATCGTTTCACTGTTAAAAGCGATGCAACCTAGTAATATCAGAAAATATCGCTAAATACATGTTGGTACGAATATGTGACGCAACCGTTATAACTCAAACGGACTGATACCGTTAGAAAGTCAATGAAATGTAGTTTTTGAAACTGTCTCTATTTCTTCAGCGCGCGCTAACGGCTAGGATTGGTCCCACAGTAAAAAATGACTTATTTATCTAAATTTTTAAATAAAGCGCTACCACAGCGCCCAGTGTAATCGCTGAGTTCCAGCAATCATGTCAAATTAAGAAGAATGTTATTTCTTGGAGTCCAATTGTCTCATTTATCACATTTATAAGGTCAAAGTCCAAAATCAGTTCAATTAAGTCCACAGTCAATCGTTTCACTGTTAAAAGCGATGCAACCTAGTAATATCAGAAAATATCGCTAAATACATGTTGGTACGAATATGTGACGCAACCGTTGTAACTCAAACGGACTGATACCGTTAGAAAGTCAATGAAATGTAGTTTTTGAAACTGTCTCTATTTCTTCAGCGCGCGCTAACGGCTAGGATTGGTCCCACAGTAAAAAATGACTTATTTATCTAAATTTTTAAATAAAGCGCTACCACAGCGCCCAGTGTAATCGCTGAGTTCCAGCAATCATGTCAAATTAAGAAGAATGTTATTTCTTGGAGTCCAATTGTCTCATTTATCACATTTATAAGGTCAAAGTCCAAAATCAGTTCAATTAAGTCCCACAGTCAATCGTTTCACTGTTAAAAGCGATGCAACCTAGTAATATCAGAAAAATATCGCTAAATACATGTTGGTACGAATATGTGACGCAACCGTTGTAACTCAAACGGACTGATACCGTTAGAAAGTCAATGAAATGTAGTTTTTGAAACTGTCTCTATTTCTTCAGCGCGCGCTAACGGCTAGGATTGGTCCCACAGTAAAAAATGACTTATTTATCTAAATTTTTAAATAAAGCGCTACCACAGCGCCCAGTGTAATCTGAGTTCCAGCAATCATGTCAAATTAAGAAGAATGTTATTTCTTGGAGTCCAATTGTCTCATTTATCACATTTATAAGGTCAAAGTCCAAAATCAGTTCAATTAAGTCCCACAGTCAATCGTTTCACTGTTAAAAGCGATGCAACCTAGTAATATCAGAAAAATATCGCTAAATACATGTTGGTACGAATATGTGACGCAACCGTTGTAACTCAAACGGACTGATACCGTTAGAAAGTCAATGAAATGTAGTTTTTGAAACTGTCTCTATTTCTTCAGCGCGCGCTAACGGCTAGGATTGGTCCCACAGTAAAAATGACTTATTTATCTAAATTTTTAAATAAAGCGCTACCACAGCGCCCAGTGTAATCTGAGTTCCAGCAATCATGTCAAATTAAGAAGAATGTTATTTCTTGGAGTCCAATTGTCTCATTTATCACATTTATAAGGTCAAAGTCCAAAATCAGTTCAATTAAGTCCCACAGTCAATCGTTTCACTGTTAAAAGCGATGCAACCTAATATCAGAAAAATATCGCTAAATACATGTTGGTACGAATATGTGACGCAACCGTTGTAACTCAAACGGATGATACCGTTAGAAAGTCAATGAAATGTAGTTTTTGAAACTGTCTCTATTTCTTCAGCGCGCGCTAACGGCTAGGATTGGTCCCACAGTAAAAAGACTTATTTATCTAAATTTTTAAATAAAGCGCTACCACAGCGCCCAGTGTAATCTGAGTTCCAGCAATCATGTCAAATTAAGAAGAATGTTATTTCTTGGAGTCCAATTGTCTCATTTATCACATTTATAAGGTCAAAGTCCAAAATCAGTTCAATTAAGTCCCACAGTCAATCGTTTCACTGTTAAAAGCGATGCAACCTAGTAATATCAGAAAAATATCGCTAAATACATGTTGGTACGAATATGTGACGCAACCGTTGTAACTCAAACGGACTGATACCGTTAGAAAGTCAATGAAATGTAGTTTTTGAAACTGTCTCTATTTCTTCAGCGCGCGCTAACGGCTAGGATTGGTCCCACAGTAAAAAATGACTTATTTATCTAAATTTTTAAATAAAGCGCTACCACAGCGCCCAGTGTAATCGCTGAGTTCCAGCAATCATGTCAAATTAAGAAGAATGTTATTTCTTGGAGTCCAATTGTCTCATTTATCACATTTATAAGGTCAAAGTCCAAAATCAGTTCAATTAAGTCCCACAGTCAATCGTTTCACTGTTAAAAGCGATGCAACCTAGTAATATCAGAAAAATATCGCTAAATACATGTTGGTACGAATATGTGACGCAACCGTTGTAACTCAAACGGACTGATACCGTTAGAAAGTCAATGAAATGTAGTTTTTGAAACTGTCTCTATTTCTTCAGCGCGCGCTAACGGCTAGGATTGGTCCCACAGTAAAAAATGACTTATTTATCTAAATTTTTAAATAAAGCGCTACCACAGCGCCCAGTGTAATTGCTGAGTTCCAGCAATCATGTCAAGTTAAGAAGAATGTTATTTCTTTGAGTCCAATTGTCTCACTTATCACATATATAAGGTCAAAGTCCAAAATCAGTTCAATTAAGTCCCACAGTCAATCGTTTCACTGTTAAAAGCGATGCAACCTAGTAATATCAGAAAAATATCGCTAAATACATGTTGGTACGAATATGTGACGCAACCGTTGTAACTCAAACGGACTGATACCGTTAGAAAGTCAATGAAATGTAGTTTTTGAAACTGTCTCTATTTCTTCAGCGCGCGCTAACGGCTAGGATTGGTCCCACAGTAAAAAATGACTTATTTATCTAAATTTTTAAATAAAGCGCTACCACAGCGCCCTTGGTAATCGCTGAGTTCCAGCAATCATGTCAAATTAAGAAGAATGTTATTTCTTGGAGTCCAATTGTCTCATTTATCACATTTATAAGGTCAAAGTCCAAAATCAGTTCAATTAAGTCCCACAGTCAATCGTTTCACTGTTAAAAGCGATGCAACCTAGTAATATCAGAAAAATATCGCTAAATACATGTTGGTACGAATATGTGACGCAACCGTTGTAACTCAAACGGACTGATACCGTTAGAAAGTCAATGAAATGTAGTTTTTGAAACTGTCTCTATTTCTTCAGCGCGCGCTAACGGCTAGGATTGGTCCCACAGTAAAAAATGACTTATTTATCTAAATTTTTAAATAAAGCGCTACCACAGCGCCCAGTGTAATCTGAGTTCCAGCAATCATGTCAAATTAAGAAGAATGTTATTTCTTGGAGTCCAATTGTCTCATTTATCACATTTATAAGGTCAAAGTCCAAAATCAGTTCAATTAAGTCCCACAGTCAATCGTTTCACTGTTAAAAGCGATGCAACCTAGTAATATCAGAAAATATCGCTAAATACATGTTGGTACGAATATGTGACGCAACCGTTGTAACTCAAACGGACTGATACCGTTAGAAAGTCAATGAAATGTAGTTTTTGAAACTGTCTCTATTTCTTCAGCGCGCGCTAACGGCTAGGATTGGTCCCACAGTAAAAATGACTTATTTATCTAAATTTTTAAATAAAGCGCTACCACAGCGCCCAGTGTAATCTGAGTTCCAGCAATCATGTCAAATTAAGAAGAATGTTATTTCTTGGAGTCCAATTGTTCATTTATCACATTTATAAGGTCAAAGTCCAAAATCAGTTCAATTAAGTCCCACAGTCAATCGTTTCACTGTTAAAAGCGATGCAACCTAGTAATATCAGAAAATATCGCTAAATACATGTTGGTACGAATATGTGACGCAACCGTTGTAACTCAAACGGATGATACCGTTAGAAAGTCAATGAAATGTAGTTTTTGAAACTGTCTCTATTTCTTCAGCGCGCGCTAACGGCTAGGATTGGTCCCACAGTAAAAATGACTTATTTATCTAAATTTTTAAATAAAGCGCTACCACAGCGCCCAGTGTAATCGCTGAGTTCCAGCAATCATGTCAAATTAAGAAGAATGTTATTTCTTGGAGTCCAATTGTCTCATTTATCACATTTATAAGGTCAAAGTCCAAAATCAGTTCAATTAAGTCCCACAGTCAATCGTTTCACTGTTAAAAGCGATGCAACCTAGTAATATCAGAAAAATATCGCTAAATACATGTTGGTACGAATATGTGACGCAACCGTTGTAACTCAAACGGACTGATACCGTTAGAAACAATGAAATGTAGTTTTTGAAACTGTCTCTATTTCTTCAGCGCCGCTAACGGCTAGGATTGGTCCCACAGTAAAAAATGACTTATTTATCTAAATTTTTAAATAAAGCGCTACCACAGCGCCCAGTGTAATCGCTGAGTTCCAGCAATCATGTCAAATTAAGAAGAATGTTATTTCTTGGAGTCCAATTGTCTCATTTATCACATTTATAAGGTCAAAGTCCAAAATCAGTTCAATTAAGTCCACAGTCAATCGTTTCACTGTTAAAGCGATGCAACCTAGTAATATCAGAAAAATATCGCTAAATACATGTTGGTACGAATATGTGACGCAACCGTTGTAACTCAAACGGACTGATACCGTTAGAAAGTCAATGAAATGTAGTTTTTGAAACTGTCTCTATTTCTTCAGCGCGCGCTAACGGCTAGGATTGGTCCCACAGTAAAAAATGACTTATTTATCTAAATTTTTAAATAAAGCGCTACCACAGCGCCCAGTGTAATCGCTGAGTTCCAGCAATCATGTCAAATTAAGAATGTTATTTCTTGGAGTCCAATTGTCTCATTTATCACATTTATAAGGTCAAAGTCCAAAATCAGTTCAATTAAGTCCCACAGTCAATCGTTTCACTGTTAAAAGCGATGCAACCTAGTAATATCAGAAAAATATCGCTAAATACATGTTGGTACGAATATGTGACGCAACCGTTGTAACTCAAACGGACTGATACCGTTAGAAAGTCAATGAAATGTAGTTTTTGAAACTGTCTCTATTTCTTCAGCGGCGCTAACGGCTAGGATTGGTCCCACAGTAAAAAATGACTTATTTATCTAAATTTTTAAATAAAGCGCTACCACAGCGCCCAGTGTAATCGCTGAGTTCCAGCAATCATGTCAAATTAAGAAGAATGTTATTTCTTGGAGTCCAATTGTCTCATTTATCACATTTATAAGGTCAAAGTCAAAAGTTCAATTAAGTCCCACAGTCAATCGTTTCACTGTTAAAAGCGATGCAACCTAGTAATATCAGAAAAATATCGCTAAATACATGTTGGTACGAATATGTGACGCAACCGTTGTAACTCAAACGGACTGATACCGTTAGAAAGTCAATGAAATGTAGTTTTTGAAACTGTCTCTATTTCTTCAGCGCGCGCTAACGGCTAGGATTGGTCCCACAGTAATAAATGACTTATTTATCTAAATTTTAAAATAAAGCACAGCGCCCAGTGTAATCGCTGAGTTCCAGCAATCATGTCAAATTAAGAAGAATGTTATTTCTTGGAGTCCAATTGTCTCATTTATCACATTTATAAGGTCAAAGTCCAAAATCAGTTCAATTAAGTCCCACAGTTAATCGTTTCACTGTTAAAAGCGATGCAACCTAGTAATATCAGAAAAATATCGCTAAATACATGTTGGTACGAATATGTGACGCAACCGTTGTAACTCAAACGGACTGATACCGTTAGAAAGTCAATGAAATGTAGTTTTTGAAACTGTCTCTATTTCTTCAGCGCGCGCTAACGGCTAGGATTGGTCCCACAGTAAAAATGACTTATTTATCTAAATTTTTAAATAAAGCGCTACCACAGCGCCCAGTGTAATCTGAGTTCCAGCAATCATGTCAAATTAAGAAGAATGTTATTTCTTGGAGTCCAATTGTCTCATTTATCACATTTATAAGGTCAAAGTCCAAAATCAGTTCAATTAAGTCCCACAGTCAATCGTTTCACTGTTAAAAGCGATGCAACCTAGTAATATCAGAAAATATCGCTAAATACATGTTGGTACGAATATGTGACGCAACCGTTGTAACTCAAACGGATGATACCGTTAGAAAGTCAATGAAATGTAGTTTTTGAAACTGTCTCTATTTCTTCAGCGCGCTAACGGCTAGGATTGGTCCCACAGTAAAAAATGACTTATTTATCTAAATTTTTAAATAAAGCGCTACCACAGCGCCCAGTGTAATCGCTGAGTTCCAGCAATCATGTCAAATTAAGAAGAATGTTATTTCTTGGAGTCCAATTGTCTCATTTATCACATTTATAAGGTCAAAGTCCAAAATCAGTTCAATTAAGTCCCAGTCAATCGTTTCACTGTTAAAAGCGATGCAACCTAGTAATATCAGAAAAATATCGCTAAATACATGTTGGTACGAATATGTGACGCAACCGTTGTAACTCAAACGGACTGATACCGTTAGAAAGTCAATGAAATGTAGTTTTTGAAACTGTCTCTATTTCTTCAGCGCGCGCTAACGGCTAGGATTGGTCCCACAGTAAAAATGACTTATTTATCTAAATTTTTAAATAAAGCGCTACCACAGCGCCCAGTGTAATCGCTGAGTTCCAGCAATCATGTCAAATTAAGAAGAATGTTATTTCTTGGAGTCCAATTGTCTCATTTATCACATTTATAAGGTCAAAGTCCAAAATCAGTTCAATTAAGTCCGTCAATCGTTTCACTGTTAAAAGCGATGCAACCTAGTAATATCAGAAAAATATCGCTAAATACATGTTGGTACGAATATGTGACGCAACCGTTGTAACTCAAACGGACTGATACCGTTAGAAAGTCAATGAAATGTAGTTTTTGAAACTGTCTCTAGTTCTTCAGCGCGCGCTAACGGCTAGGATTGGTCCCACTGTAGAAAGTGACTTATTTATCTAAATTTTGAAATAAAGCGCTACCACAGCGCCCAGTGTAATCGCTGAGTTCCAGCAATCATGTCAAATTAAGAAGAATGTTATTTCTTGGAGTCCAATTGTCTCATTTATCACATTTATAAGGTCAAAGTCCAAAATCAGTTCAATTAAGTCCCACAGTCAATCGTTTCACTGTTAAAAGCGATGCAACCTAGTAATATCAGAAAAATATCGCTAAATACATGTTGGTACGAATATGTGACGCAACCGTTGTAACTCAAACGGATGATACCGTTAGAAAGTCAATGAAATGTAGTTTTTGAAACTGTCTCTATTTCTTCAGCGCGCGCTAACGGCTAGGATTGGTCCCACAGTAAAAAATGACTTATTTATCTAAATTTTTAAATAAAGCGCTACCACAGCGCCCAGTGTAATCGCTGAGTTCCAGCAATCATGTCAAATTAAGAAGAATGTTATTTCTTGGAGTCCAATTGTCTCATTTATCACATTTATAAGGTCAAAGTCCAAAATCAGTTCAATTAAGTCCCACAGTCAATCGTTTCACTGTTAAAAGCGATGCAACCTAGTAATATCAGAAAAATATCGCTAAATACATGTTGGTACGAATATGTGACGCAACCGTTGTAACTCAAACGGACTGATACCGTTAGAAGTCAATGAAATGTAGTTTTGAAACTGTCTCTATTTCTTCAGCGCGCGCTAACGGCTAGGATTGGTCCCACAGTTTATTTATCTAAATTTTTAAATAAAGCGCTACCACAGCGCCCAGTGTAATGCTGAGTTCCAGCAATCATGTCAAATTAAGAAGAATGTTATTTCTTGGAGTCCAATTGTTCATTTATCACATTTATAAGGTCAAAGTCCAAAATCAGTTCAATTAAGTCCCACAGTCAATCGTTAAAAGCGATGCAACCTAGTAATATCAGAAAAATATCGCTAAATACATGTTGGTACGAATATGTGACGCAACCGTTGTAACTCAAACGGACTGATACCGTTAGAAAGTCAATGAAATGTAGTTTTTGAAACTGTCTCTATTTCTTCAGCGCGCGCTAACGGCTAGGATTGGTCCCACAGTAAAAAATGACTTATTTATCTAAATTTTTAAATAAAGCGCTACCACAGCGCCCAGTGTAACGCTGAGTTCCAGCAATCATGTCAAATTAAGAAGAATGTTATTTCTTGGAGTCCAATTGTCTCATTTATCACATTTATAAGGTCAAAGTCCAAAATCAGTTCAATTAAGTCCCACAGTCAATCGTTTCACTGTTAAAAGCGATGCAACCTAGTAATATCAGAAAAATATCGCTAAATACATGTTGGTACGAATATGTGACGCAACCGTTGTAACTCAAACGGACTGATACCGTTAGAAAGTCAATGAAATGTAGTTTTTGAAACTGTCTCTATTTCTTCAGCGCGCGCTAACGGCTAGGATTGGTCCCACAGTAAAAAATGACTTATTTATCTAAATTTTAAATAAAGCGCTACCACAGCGCCCAGTGTAATTGCTGAGTTCCAGCAATCATGTCAAATTAAGAAGAATGTTATTTCTTGGAGTCCAATTGTCTCATTTATCACATTTATAAGGTCAAAGTCCAAAATCAGTTCAATTAAGTCCCACAGTCAATCGTTTCACTGTTAAAAGCGATGCAACCTAGTAATATCAGAAAAATATAACTATATACATGTTGGTACGAATATGTGACGCAACCGTTGTAACTCAAACGGACTGATACCGTTAGAAAGTCAATGAAATGTAGTTTTTGAAACTGTCTCTATTTCTTCAGCGCGCTAACGGCTAGGATTGGTCCCACAGTAAAAAATGACTTATTTATCTAAATTTTTAAATAAAGCGCTACCACAGCGCCCAGTGTAATCGCTGAGTTCCAGCAATCATGTCAAATTAAGAAGAATGTTATTTCTTGGAGTCCAATTGTCATTTATCACATTTATAAGGTCAAAGTCCAAAATCAGTTCAATTAAGTCCCACAGTCAATCGTTTCACTGTTAAAAGCGATGCAACCTAGTAATATCAGAAAAATATCGCTAAATACATGTTGGTACGAATATGTGACGCAACCGTTGTAACTCAAACGGACTGATACCGTTAGAAAGTCAATGAAATGTAGTTTTTGAAACTGTCTCTATTTCTTCAGCGCGCGCTAACGGCTAGGATTGGTCCCACAGTAAAAAATGACTTATTTATCTAAATTTTTAAATAAAGCGCTACCACAGCGCCCAGTGTAATCGCTGAGTTCCAGCAATCATGTCAAATTAAGAAGAATGTTATTTCTTGGAGTCCAATTGTCTCATTTATCACATTTATAAGGTCAAAGTCCAAAATCAGTTCAATTAAGTCCCACAGTCAATCGTTTCACTGTTAAAAGCGATGCAACCTAGTAATATCAGAAAAATATCGCTAAATACATGTTGGTACGAATATGTGACGCAACCGTTGTAACTCAAACGGACTGATACCGTTAGAAAGTCAATGAAATGTAGTTTTTGAAACTGTCTCTATTTCTTCAGCGCGCGCTAACGGCTAGGATTGGTCCCACAGTAAAAAATGACTTATTTATCTAAATTTTTAAACGCTACCACAGCGCCCAGTGTAATCGCTGAGTTCCAGCAATCATGTCAAATTAAGAAGAATGTTATTTCTTGGAGTCCAATTGTCTCATTTATCACATTTATAAGGTCAAAGTCCAAAATCAGTTCAATTAAGTCCCACAGTCAATCGTTTCACTGTTAAAAGCGATGCAACCTAGTAATATCAGAAAAATATCGCTAAATACATGTTGGTACGAATATGTGACGCAACCGTTGTAACTCAAACGGACTGATACCGTTAGAAAGTCAATGAAATGTAGTTTTTGAAACTGTCTCTATTTCTTCAGCGCGCGCTAACGGCTAGGATTGGTCCCACAGTAAAAAATGACTTATTTATCTAAATTTTTAAATAAAGCGCTACCACAGCGCCCAGTGTAATCGCTGAGTTCCAGCAATCATGTCAAATTAAGAAGAATGTTATTTCTTGGAGTCCAATTGTCTCATTTATCACATTTATAAGGTCAAAGTCCAAAATCAGTTCAATTAAGTCCCACAGTCAATCGTTTCACTGTTAAAAGCGATGCAACCTAGTAATATCAGAAAAATATCGCTAAATACATGTTGGTACGAATATGTGACGCAACCGTTGTAACTCAAACGGACTGATACCGTTAGAAAGTCAATGAAATGTAGTTTTTGAAACTGTCTCTATTTCTTCAGCGCGCGCTAACGGCTAGGATTGGTCCCACAGTAAAAAATGACTTATTTATCTAAATTTTTAAATAAAGCGCTACCACAGCGCCCAGTGTAATCGCTGAGTTCCAGCAATCATGTCAAATTAAGAAGAATGTTATTTCTTGGAGTCCAATTGTCTCATTTATCACATTTATAAGGTCAAAGTCCAAAATCAGTTCAATTAAGTCCCACAGTCAATCGTTTCACTGTTAAAAGCGATGCAACCTAGTAATATCAGAAAAATATCGCTAAATACATGTTGGTACGAATATGTGACGCAACCGTTGTAACTCAAACGGATGATACCGTTAGAAAGTCAATGAAATGTAGTTTTTGAAACTGTCTCTATTTCTTCAGCGCGCGCTAACGGCTAGGATTGGTCCCACAGTAAAAAATGACTTATTTATCTAAATTTTTAAATAAAGCGCTACCACAGCGCCCAGTGTAATCGCTGAGTTCCAGCAATCATGTCAAATTAAGAAGAATGTTATTTCTTGGAGTCCAATTGTCTCATTTATCACATTTATAAGGTCAAAGTCCAAAATCAGTTCAATTAAGTCCCACAGTCAATCGTTTCACTGTTAAAAGCGATGCAACCTAGTAATATCAGAAAAATATCGCTAAATACATGTTGGTACGAATATGTGACGCAACCGTTGTAACTCAAACGGACTGATACCGTTAGAAAGTCAATGAAATGTAGTTTTTGAAACTGTCTCTATTTCTTCAGCGCGCGCTAACGGCTAGGATTGGTCCCACAGTAAAAAATGACTTATTTATCTAAATTTTTAAATAAAGCGCTACCACAGCGCCCAGTGTAATCGCTGAGTTCCAGCAATCATGTCAAATTAAGAAGAATGTTATTTCTTGGAGTCCAATTGTCTCATTTATCACATTTATAAGGTCAAAGTCCAAAATCAGTTCAATTAAGTCCCACAGTCAATCGTTTCACTGTTAAAAGCGATGCAACCTAGTAATATCAGAAAAATATCGCTAAATACATGTTGGTACGAATATGTGACGCAACCGTTGTAACTCAAACGGACTGATACCGTTAGAAAGTCAATGAAATGTAGTTTTTGAAACTGTCTCTATTTCTTCAGCGCGCGCTAACGGCTAGGATTGGTCCCACAGTAAAAAATGACTTATTTATCTAAATTTTTAAATAAAGCGCTACCACAGCGCCCAGTGTAATCGCTGAGTTCCAGCAATCATGTCAAATTAAGAAGAATGTTATTTCTTGGAGTCAATTGTCTCACACATTTATAAGGTCAAAGTCCAAAATCAGTTCAATTAAGTCCCACAGTCAATCGTTTCACTGTTAAAAGCGATGCAACCTAGTAATATCAGAAAAATATCGCTAAATACATGTTGGTACGAATATGTGACGCAACCGTTGTAACTCAAACGGACTGATACCGTTAGAAAGTCAATGAAATGTAGTTTTTGAAACTGTCTCTATTTCTTCAGCGCGCGCTAACGGCTAGGATTGGTCCCACAGTAAAAAATGACTTATTTATCTAAATTTTTAAATAAAGCGCTACCACAGCGCCCAGTGTAATCGCTGAGTTCCAGCAATCATGTCAAATTAAGAAGAATGTTATTTCTTGGAGTCCAATTGTCTCATTTATCACATTTATAAGGTCAAAGTCCAAAATCAGTTCAATTAAGTCCCACAGTCAATCGTTTCACTGTTAAAAGCGATGCAACCTAGTAATATCAGAAAAATATCGCTAAATACATGTTGGTACGAATATGTGACGCAACCGTTGTAACTCAAACGGACTGATACCGTTAGAAAGTCAATGAAATGTAGTTTTTGAAACTGTCTCTATTTCTTCAGCGCGCGCTAACGGCTAGGATTGGTCCCACAGTAAAAAATGACTTATTTATCTAAATTTTTAAATAAAGCGCTACCACAGCGCCCAGTGTAATCGCTGAGTTCCAGCAATCATGTCAAATTAAGAAGAATGTTATTTCTTGGAGTCCAATTGTCTCATTTATCACATTTATAAGGTCAAAGTCCAAAATCAGTTCAATTAAGTCCCACAGTCAATCGTTTCACTGTTAAAAGCGATGCAACCTAGTAATATCAGAAAAATATCGCTAAATACATGTTGGTACGAATATGTGACGCAACCGTTGTAACTCAAACGGACTGATACCGTTAGAAAGTCAATGAAATGTAGTTTTTGAAACTGTCTCTATTTCTTCAGCGCGCGCTAACGGCTAGGATTGGTCCCACAGTAAAAAATGACTTATTTATCTAAATTTTTAAATAAAGCGCTACCACAGCGCCCAGTGTAATCGCTGAGTTCCAGCAATCATGTCAAATTAAGAAGAATGTTATTTCTTGGAGTCCAATTGTCTCATTTATCACATTTATAAGGTCAAAGTCCAAAATCAGTTCAATTAAGTCCCACAGTCAATCGTTTCACTGTTAAAAGCGATGCAACCTAGTAATATCAGAAAAATATCGCTAAATACATGTTGGTACGAATATGTGACGCAACCGTTGTAACTCAAACGGACTGATACCGTTAGAAAGTCAATGAAATGTAGTTTTTGAAACTGTCTCTATTTCTTCAGCGCGCGCTAACGGCTAGGATTGGTCCCACAGTAAAAAATGACTTATTTATCTAAATTTTTAAATAAAGCGCTACCACAGCGCCCAGTGTAATCGCTGAGTTCCAGCAATCATGTCAAATTAAGAAGAATGTTATTTCTTGGAGTCCAATTGTCTCATTTATCACATTTATAAGGTCAAAGTCCAAAATCAGTTCAATTAAGTCCCACAGTCAATCGTTTCACTGTTAAAAGCGATGCAACCTAGTAATATCAGAAAAATATCGCTAAATACATGTTGGTACGAATATGTGACGCAACCGTTGTAACTCAAACGGACTGATACCGTTAGAAAGTCAATGAAATGTAGTTTTTGAAACTGTCTCTATTTCTTCAGCGCGCGCTAACGGCTAGGATTGGTCCCACAGTAAAAAATGACTTATTTATCTAAATTTTTAAATAAAGCGCTACCACAGCGCCCAGTGTAATCGCTGAGTTCCAGCAATCATGTCAAATTAAGAAGAATGTTATTTCTTGGAGTCCAATTGTCTCATTTATCACATTTATAAGGTCAAAGTCCAAAATCAGTTCAATTAAGTCCCACAGTCAATCGTTTCACTGTTAAAAGCGATGCAACCTAGTAATATCAGAAAAATATCGCTAAATACATGTTGGTACGAATATGTGACGCAACCGTTGTAACTCAAACGGACTGATACCGTTAGAAAGTCAATGAAATGTAGTTTTTGAAACTGTCTCTATTTCTTCAGCGCGCGCTAACGGCTAGGATTGGTCCCACAGTAAAAAATGACTTATTTATCTAAATTTTTAAATAAAGCGCTACCACAGCGCCCAGTGTAATCGCTGAGTTCCAGCAATCATGTCAAATTAAGAAGAATGTTATTTCTTGGAGTCCAATTGTCTCATTTATCACATTTATAAGGTCAAAGTCCAAAATCAGTTCAATTAAGTCCCACAGTCAATCGTTTCACTGTTAAAAGCGATGCAACCTAGTAATATCAGAAAAATATCGCTAAATACATGTTGGTACGAATATGTGACGCAACCGTTGTAACTCAAACGGACTGATACCGTTAGAAAGTCAATGAAATGTAGTTTTTGAAACTGTCTCTATTTCTTCAGCGCGCGCTAACGGCTAGGATTGGTCCCACAGTAAAAAATGACTTATTTATCTAAATTTTTAAATAAAGCGCTACCACAGCGCCCAGTGTAATTGCTGAGTTCCAGCAATCATGTCAAATTAAGAAGAATGTTATTTCTTGGAGTCCAATTGTCTCATTTATCACATTTATAAGGTCAAAGTCCAAAATCAGTTCAATTAAGTCCCACAGTCAATCGTTTCACTGTTAAAAGCGATGCAACCTAGTAATATCAGAAAAATATCGCTAAATACATGTTGGTACGAATATGTGACGCAACCGTTGTAACTCAAACGGACTGATACCGTTAGAAAGTCAATGAAATGTAGTTTTTGAAACTGTCTCTATTTCTTCAGCGCGCGCTAACGGCTAGGATTGGTCCCACAGTAAAAAATGACTTATTTATCTAAATTTTTAAATAAAGCGCTACCACAGCGCCCAGTGTAATCGCTGAGTTCCAGCAATCATGTCAAATTAAGAAGAATGTTATTTCTTGGAGTCCAATTGTCTCATTTATCACATTTATAAGGTCAAAGTCCAAAATCAGTTCAATTAAGTCCCACAGTCAATCGTTTCACTGTTAAAAGCGATGCAACCTAGTAATATCAGAAAAATATCGCTAAATACATGTTGGTACGAATATGTGACGCAACCGTTGTAACTCAAACGGACTGATACCGTTAGAAAGTCAATGAAATGTAGTTTTTGAAACTGTCTCTATTTCTTCAGCGCGCGCTAACGGCTAGGATTGGTCCCACAGTAAAAAATGACTTATTTATCTAAATTTTTAAATAAAGCGCTACCACAGCGCCCAGTGTAATCGCTGAGTTCCAGCAATCATGTCAAATTAAGAAGAATGTTATTTCTTGGAGTCCAATTGTCTCATTTATCACATTTATAAGGTCAAAGTCCAAAATCAGTTCAATTAAGTCCCACAGTCAATCGTTTCACTGTTAAAAGCGATGCAACCTAGTAATATCAGAAAAATATCGCTAAATACATGTTGGTACGAATATGTGACGCAACCGTTGTAACTCAAACGGACTGATACCGTTAGAAAGTCAATGAAATGTAGTTTTTGAAACTGTCTCTATTTCTTCAGCGCGCGCTAACGGCTAGGATTGGTCCCACAGTAAAAAATGACTTATTTATCTAAATTTTTAAATAAAGCGCTACCACAGCGCCCAGTGTAATCGCTGAGTTCCAGCAATCATGTCAAATTAAGAAGAATGTTATTTCTTGGAGTCCAATTGTCTCATTTATCACATTTATAAGGTCAAAGTCCAAAATCAGTTCAATTAAGTCCCACAGTCAATCGTTTCACTGTTAAAAGCGATGCAACCTAGTAATATCAGAAAAATATCGCTAAATACATGTTGGTACGAATATGTGACGCAACCGTTGTAACTCAAACGGACTGATACCGTTAGAAAGTCAATGAAATGTAGTTTTTGAAACTGTCTCTATTTCTTCAGCGCGCGCTAACGGCTAGGATTGGTCCCACAGTAAAAAATGACTTATTTATCTAAATTTTTAAATAAAGCGCTACCACAGCGCCCAGTGTAATCGCTGAGTTCCAGCAATCATGTCAAATTAAGAAGAATGTTATTTCTTGGAGTCCAATTGTCTCATTTATCACATTTATAAGGTCAAAGTCCAAAATCAGTTCAATTAAGTCCCACAGTCAATCGTTTCACTGTTAAAAGCGATGCAACCTAGTAATATCAGAAAAATATCGCTAAATACATGTTGGTACGAATATGTGACGCAACCGTTGTAACTCAAACGGACTGATACCGTTAGAAAGTCAATGAAATGTAGTTTTTGAAACTGTCTCTATTTCTTCAGCGCGCGCTAACGGCTAGGATTGGTCCCACAGTAAAAAATGACTTATTTATCTAAATTTTTAAATAAAGCGCTACCACAGCGCCCAGTGTAATCGCTGAGTTCCAGCAATCATGTCAAATTAAGAAGAATGTTATTTCTTGGAGTCCAATTGTCTCATTTATCACATTTATAAGGTCAAAGTCCAAAATCAGTTCAATTAAGTCCCACAGTCAATCGTTTCACTGTTAAAAGCGATGCAACCTAGTAATATCAGAAAAATATCGCTAAATACATGTTGGTACGAATATGTGACGCAACCGTTGTAACTCAAACGGACTGATACCGTTAGAAAGTCAATGAAATGTAGTTTTTGAAACTGTCTCTATTTCTTCAGCGCGCGCTAACGGCTAGGATTGGTCCCACAGTAAAAAATGACTTATTTATCTAAATTTTTAAATAAAGCGCTACCACAGCGCCCAGTGTAATCGCTGAGTTCCAGCAATCATGTCAAATTAAGAAGAATGTTATTTCTTGGAGTCCAATTGTCTCATTTATCACATTTATAAGGTCAAAGTCCAAAATCAGTTCAATTAAGTCCCACAGTCAATCGTTTCACTGTTAAAAGCGATGCAACCTAGTAATATCAGAAAAATATCGCTAAATACATGTTGGTACGAATATGTGACGCAACCGTTGTAACTCAAACGGACTGATACCGTTAGAAAGTCAATGAAATGTAGTTTTTGAAACTGTCTCTATTTCTTCAGCGCGCGCTAACGGCTAGGATTGGTCCCACAGTAAAAAATGACTTATTTATCTAAATTTTTAAATAAAGCGCTACCACAGCGCCCAGTGTAATCGCTGAGTTCCAGCAATCATGTCAAATTAAGAAGAATGTTATTTCTTGGAGTCCAATTGTCTCATTTATCACATTTATAAGGTCAAAGTCCAAAATCAGTTCAATTAAGTCCCACAGTCAATCGTTTCACTGTTAAAAGCGATGCAACCTAGTAATATCAGAAAAATATCGCTAAATACATGTTGGTACGAATATGTGACGCAACCGTTGTAACTCAAACGGACTGATACCGTTAGAAAGTCAATGAAATGTAGTTTTTGAAACTGTCTCTATTTCTTCAGCGCGCGCTAACGGCTAGGATTGGTCCCACAGTAAAAAATGACTTATTTATCTAAATTTTTAAATAAAGCGCTACCACAGCGCCCAGTGTAATCGCTGAGTTCCAGCAATCATGTCAAATTAAGAAGAATGTTATTTCTTGGAGTCCAATTGTCTCATTTATCACATTTATAAGGTCAAAGTCCAAAATCAGTTCAATTAAGTCCCACAGTCAATCGTTTCACTGTTAAAAGCGATGCAACCTAGTAATATCAGAAAAATATCGCTAAATACATGTTGGTACGAATATGTGACGCAACCGTTGTAACTCAAACGGACTGATACCGTTAGAAAGTCAATGAAATGTAGTTTTTGAAACTGTCTCTATTTCTTCAGCGCGCGCTAACGGCTAGGATTGGTCCCACAGTAAAAAATGACTTATTTATCTAAATTTTTAAATAAAGCGCTACCACAGCGCCCAGTGTAATCGCTGAGTTCCAGCAATCATGTCAAATTAAGAAGAATGTTATTTCTTGGAGTCCAATTGTCTCATTTATCACATTTATAAGGTCAAAGTCCAAAATCAGTTCAATTAAGTCCCACAGTCAATCGTTTCACTGTTAAAAGCGATGCAACCTAGTAATATCAGAAAAATATCGCTAAATACATGTTGGTACGAATATGTGACGCAACCGTTGTAACTCAAACGGACTGATACCGTTAGAAAGTCAATGAAATGTAGTTTTTGAAACTGTCTCTATTTCTTCAGCGCGCGCTAACGGCTAGGATTGGTCCCACAGTAAAAAATGACTTATTTATCTAAATTTTTAAATAAAGCGCTACCACAGCGCCCAGTGTAATCGCTGAGTTCCAGCAATCATGTCAAATTAAGAAGAATGTTATTTCTTGGAGTCCAATTGTCTCATTTATCACATTTATAAGGTCAAAGTCCAAAATCAGTTCAATTAAGTCCCACAGTCAATCGTTTCACTGTTAAAAGCGATGCAACCTAGTAATATCAGAAAAATATCGCTAAATACATGTTGGTACGAATATGTGACGCAACCGTTGTAACTCAAACGGACTGATACCGTTAGAAAGTCAATGAAATGTAGTTTTTGAAACTGTCTCTATTTCTTCAGCGCGCGCTAACGGCTAGGATTGGTCCCACAGTAAAAAATGACTTATTTATCTAAATTTTTAAATAAAGCGCTACCACAGCGCCCAGTGTAATCGCTGAGTTCCAGCAATCATGTCAAATTAAGAAGAATGTTATTTCTTGGAGTCCAATTGTCTCATTTATCACATTTATAAGGTCAAAGTCCAAAATCAGTTCAATTAAGTCCCACAGTCAATCGTTTCACTGTTAAAAGCGATGCAACCTAGTAATATCAGAAAAATATCGCTAAATACATGTTGGTACGAATATGTGACGCAACCGTTGTAACTCAAACGGACTGATACCGTTAGAAAGTCAATGAAATGTAGTTTTTGAAACTGTCTCTATTTCTTCAGCGCGCGCTAACGGCTAGGATTGGTCCCACAGTAAAAAATGACTTATTTATCTAAATTTTTAAATAAAGCGCTACCACAGCGCCCAGTGTAATCGCTGAGTTCCAGCAATCATGTCAAATTAAGAAGAATGTTATTTCTTGGAGTCCAATTGTCTCATTTATCACATTTATAAGGTCAAAGTCCAAAATCAGTTCAATTAAGTCCCACAGTCAATCGTTTCACTGTTAAAAGCGATGCAACCTAGTAATATCAGAAAAATATCGCTAAATACATGTTGGTACGAATATGTGACGCAACCGTTGTAACTCAAACGGACTGATACCGTTAGAAAGTCAATGAAATGTAGTTTTTGAAACTGTCTCTATTTCTTCAGCGCGCGCTAACGGCTAGGATTGGTCCCACAGTAAAAAATGACTTATTTATCTAAATTTTTAAATAAAGCGCTACCACAGCGCCCAGTGTAATCGCTGAGTTCCAGCAATCATGTCAAATTAAGAAGAATGTTATTTCTTGGAGTCCAATTGTCTCATTTATCACATTTATAAGGTCAAAGTCCAAAATCAGTTCAATTAAGTCCCACAGTCAATCGTTTCACTGTTAAAAGCGATGCAACCTAGTAATATCAGAAAAATATCGCTAAATACATGTTGGTACGAATATGTGACGCAACCGTTGTAACTCAAACGGACTGATACCGTTAGAAAGTCAATGAAATGTAGTTTTTGAAACTGTCTCTATTTCTTCAGCGCGCGCTAACGGCTAGGATTGGTCCCACAGTAAAAAATGACTTATTTATCTAAATTTTTAAATAAAGCGCTACCACAGCGCCCAGTGTAATCGCTGAGTTCCAGCAATCATGTCAAATTAAGAAGAATGTTATTTCTTGGAGTCCAATTGTCTCATTTATCACATTTATAAGGTCAAAGTCCAAAATCAGTTCAATTAAGTCCCACAGTCAATCGTTTCACTGTTAAAAGCGATGCAACCTAGTAATATCAGAAAAATATCGCTAAATACATGTTGGTACGAATATGTGACGCAACCGTTGTAACTCAAACGGACTGATACCGTTAGAAAGTCAATGAAATGTAGTTTTTGAAACTGTCTCTATTTCTTCAGCGCGCGCTAACGGCTAGGATTGGTCCCACAGTAAAAAATGACTTATTTATCTAAATTTTTAAATAAAGCGCTACCACAGCGCCCAGTGTAATCGCTGAGTTCCAGCAATCATGTCAAATTAAGAAGAATGTTATTTCTTGGAGTCCAATTGTCTCATTTATCACATTTATAAGGTCAAAGTCCAAAATCAGTTCAATTAAGTCCCACAGTCAATCGTTTCACTGTTAAAAGCGATGCAACCTAGTAATATCAGAAAAATATCGCTAAATACATGTTGGTACGAATATGTGACGCAACCGTTGTAACTCAAACGGACTGATACCGTTAGAAAGTCAATGAAATGTAGTTTTTGAAACTGTCTCTATTTCTTCAGCGCGCGCTAACGGCTAGGATTGGTCCCACAGTAAAAAATGACTTATTTATCTAAATTTTTAAATAAAGCGCTACCACAGCGCCCAGTGTAATCGCTGAGTTCCAGCAATCATGTCAAATTAAGAAGAATGTTATTTCTTGGAGTCCAATTGTCTCATTTATCACATTTATAAGGTCAAAGTCCAAAATCAGTTCAATTAAGTCCCACAGTCAATCGTTTCACTGTTAAAAGCGATGCAACCTAGTAATATCAGAAAAATATCGCTAAATACATGTTGGTACGAATATGTGACGCAACCGTTGTAACTCAAACGGACTGATACCGTTAGAAAGTCAATGAAATGTAGTTTTTGAAACTGTCTCTATTTCTTCAGCGCGCGCTAACGGCTAGGATTGGTCCCACAGTAAAAAATGACTTATTTATCTAAATTTTTAAATAAAGCGCTACCACAGCGCCCAGTGTAATCGCTGAGTTCCAGCAATCATGTCAAATTAAGAAGAATGTTATTTCTTGGAGTCCAATTGTCTCATTTATCACATTTATAAGGTCAAAGTCCAAAATCAGTTCAATTAAGTCCCACAGTCAATCGTTTCACTGTTAAAAGCGATGCAACCTAGTAATATCAGAAAAATATCGCTAAATACATGTTGGTACGAATATGTGACGCAACCGTTGTAACTCAAACGGACTGATACCGTTAGAAAGTCAATGAAATGTAGTTTTTGAAACTGTCTCTATTTCTTCAGCGCGCGCTAACGGCTAGGATTGGTCCCACAGTAAAAAATGACTTATTTATCTAAATTTTTAAATAAAGCGCTACCACAGCGCCCAGTGTAATCGCTGAGTTCCAGCAATCATGTCAAATTAAGAAGAATGTTATTTCTTGGAGTCCAATTGTCTCATTTATCACATTTATAAGGTCAAAGTCCAAAATCAGTTCAATTAAGTCCCACAGTCAATCGTTTCACTGTTAAAAGCGATGCAACCTAGTAATATCAGAAAAATATCGCTAAATACATGTTGGTACGAATATGTGACGCAACCGTTGTAACTCAAACGGACTGATACCGTTAGAAAGTCAATGAAATGTAGTTTTTGAAACTGTCTCTATTTCTTCAGCGCGCGCTAACGGCTAGGATTGGTCCCACAGTAAAAAATGACTTATTTATCTAAATTTTTAAATAAAGCGCTACCACAGCGCCCAGTGTAATGCTGAGTTCCAGCAATCATGTCAAATTAAGAAGAATGTTATTTCTTGGAGTCCAATTGTCTCATTTATCACATTTATAAGGTCAAAGTCCAAAATCAGTTCAATTAAGTCCCACAGTCAATCGTTTCACTGTTAAAAGCGATGCAACCTAGTAATATCAGAAAAATATCGCTAAATACATGTTGGTACGAATATGTGACGCAACCGTTGTAACTCAAACGGACTGATACCGTTAGAAAGTCAATGAAATGTAGTTTTTGAAACTGTCTCTATTTCTTCAGCGCGCGCTAACGGCTAGGATTGGTCCCACAGTAAAAAATGACTTATTTATCTAAATTTTTAAATAAAGCGCTACCACAGCGCCCAGTGTAATCGCTGAGTTCCAGCAATCATGTCAAATTAAGAAGAATGTTATTTCTTGGAGTCCAATTGTCTCATTTATCACATTTATAAGGTCAAAGTCCAAAATCAGTTCAATTAAGTCCCACAGTCAATCGTTTCACTGTTAAAAGCGATGCAACCTAGTAATATCAGAAAAATATCGCTAAATACATGTTGGTACGAATATGTGACGCAACCGTTGTAACTCAAACGGACTGATACCGTTAGAAAGTCAATGAAATGTAGTTTTTGAAACTGTCTCTATTTCTTCAGCGCGCGCTAACGGCTAGGATTGGTCCCACAGTAAAAAATGACTTATTTATCTAAATTTTTAAATAAAGCGCTACCACAGCGCCCAGTGTAATCGCTGAGTTCCAGCAATCATGTCAAATTAAGAAGAATGTTATTTCTTGGAGTCCAATTGTCTCATTTATCACATTTATAAGGTCAAAGTCCAAAATCAGTTCAATTAAGTCCCACAGTCAATCGTTTCACTGTTAAAAGCGATGCAACCTAGTAATATCAGAAAAATATCGCTAAATACATGTTGGTACGAATATGTGACGCAACCGTTGTAACTCAAACGGACTGATACCGTTAGAAAGTCAATGAAATGTAGTTTTTGAAACTGTCTCTATTTCTTCAGCGCGCGCTAACGGCTAGGATTGGTCCCACAGTAAAAAATGACTTATTTATCTAAATTTTTAAATAAAGCGCTACCACAGCGCCCAGTGTAATTGCTGAGTTCCAGCAATCATGTCAAATTAAGAAGAATGTTATTTCTTGGAGTCCAATTGTCTCATTTATCACATTTATAAGGTCAAAGTCCAAAATCAGTTCAATTAAGTCCCACAGTCAATCGTTTCACTGTTAAAAGCGATGCAACCTAGTAATATCAGAAAAATATCGCTAAATACATGTTGGTACGAATATGTGACGCAACCGTTGTAACTCAAACGGACTGATACCGTTAGAAAGTCAATGAAATGTAGTTTTTGAAACTGTCTCTATTTCTTCAGCGCGCGCTAACGGCTAGGATTGGTCCCACAGTAAAAAATGACTTATTTATCTAAATTTTTAAATAAAGCGCTACCACAGCGCCCAGTGTAATCGCTGAGTTCCAGCAATCATGTCAAATTAAGAAGAATGTTATTTCTTGGAGTCCAATTGTCTCATTTATCACATTTATAAGGTCAAAGTCCAAAATCAGTTCAATTAAGTCCCACAGTCAATCGTTTCACTGTTAAAAGCGATGCAACCTAGTAATATCAGAAAAATATCGCTAAATACATGTTGGTACGAATATGTGACGCAACCGTTGTAACTCAAACGGACTGATACCGTTAGAAAGTCAATGAAATGTAGTTTTTGAAACTGTCTCTATTTCTTCAGCGCGCGCTAACGGCTAGGATTGGTCCCACAGTAAAAAATGACTTATTTATCTAAATTTTTAAATAAAGCGCTACCACAGCGCCCAGTGTAATCGCTGAGTTCCAGCAATCATGTCAAATTAAGAAGAATGTTATTTCTTGGAGTCCAATTGTCTCATTTATCACATTTATAAGGTCAAAGTCCAAAATCAGTTCAATTAAGTCCCACAGTCAATCGTTTCACTGTTAAAAGCGATGCAACCTAGTAATATCAGAAAAATATCGCTAAATACATGTTGGTACGAATATGTGACGCAACCGTTGTAACTCAAACGGACTGATACCGTTAGAAAGTCAATGAAATGTAGTTTTTGAAACTGTCTCTATTTCTTCAGCGCGCGCTAACGGCTAGGATTGGTCCCACAGTAAAAAATGACTTATTTATCTAAATTTTTAAATAAAGCGCTACCACAGCGCCCAGTGTAATCGCTGAGTTCCAGCAATCATGTCAAATTAAGAAGAATGTTATTTCTTGGAGTCCAATTGTCTCATTTATCACATTTATAAGGTCAAAGTCCAAAATCAGTTCAATTAAGTCCCACAGTCAATCGTTTCACTGTTAAAAGCGATGCAACCTAGTAATATCAGAAAAATATCGCTAAATACATGTTGGTACGAATATGTGACGCAACCGTTGTAACTCAAACGGACTGATACCGTTAGAAAGTCAATGAAATGTAGTTTTTGAAACTGTCTCTATTTCTTCAGCGCGCGCTAACGGCTAGGATTGGTCCCACAGTAAAAAATGACTTATTTATCTAAATTTTTAAATAAAGCGCTACCACAGCGCCCAGTGTAATCGCTGAGTTCCAGCAATCATGTCAAATTAAGAAGAATGTTATTTCTTGGAGTCCAATTGTCTCATTTATCACATTTATAAGGTCAAAGTCCAAAATCAGTTCAATTAAGTCCCACAGTCAATCGTTTCACTGTTAAAAGCGATGCAACCTAGTAATATCAGAAAAATATCGCTAAATACATGTTGGTACGAATATGTGACGCAACCGTTGTAACTCAAACGGACTGATACCGTTAGAAAGTCAATGAAATGTAGTTTTTGAAACTGTCTCTATTTCTTCAGCGCGCGCTAACGGCTAGGATTGGTCCCACAGTAAAAAATGACTTATTTATCTAAATTTTTAAATAAAGCGCTACCACAGCGCCCAGTGTAATCGCTGAGTTCCAGCAATCATGTCAAATTAAGAAGAATGTTATTTCTTGGAGTCCAATTGTCTCATTTATCACATTTATAAGGTCAAAGTCCAAAATCAGTTCAATTAAGTCCCACAGTCAATCGTTTCACTGTTAAAAGCGATGCAACCTAGTAATATCAGAAAAATATCGCTAAATACATGTTGGTACGAATATGTGACGCAACCGTTGTAACTCAAACGGACTGATACCGTTAGAAAGTCAATGAAATGTAGTTTTTGAAACTGTCTCTATTTCTTCAGCGCGCGCTAACGGCTAGGATTGGTCCCACAGTAAAAAATGACTTATTTATCTAAATTTTTAAATAAAGCGCTACCACAGCGCCCAGTGTAATCGCTGAGTTCCAGCAATCATGTCAAATTAAGAAGAATGTTATTTCTTGGAGTCCAATTGTCTCATTTATCACATTTATAAGGTCAAAGTCCAAAATCAGTTCAATTAAGTCCCACAGTCAATCGTTTCACTGTTAAAAGCGATGCAACCTAGTAATATCAGAAAAATATCGCTAAATACATGTTGGTACGAATATGTGACGCAACCGTTGTAACTCAAACGGACTGATACCGTTAGAAAGTCAATGAAATGTAGTTTTTGAAACTGTCTCTATTTCTTCAGCGCGCGCTAACGGCTAGGATTGGTCCCACAGTAAAAAATGACTTATTTATCTAAATTTTTAAATAAAGCGCTACCACAGCGCCCAGTGTAATTGCTGAGTTCCAGCAATCATGTCAAATTAAGAAGAATGTTATTTCTTGGAGTCCAATTGTCTCATTTATCACATTTATAAGGTCAAAGTCCAAAATCAGTTCAATTAAGTCCCACAGTCAATCGTTTCACTGTTAAAAGCGATGCAACCTAGTAATATCAGAAAAATATCGCTAAATACATGTTGGTACGAATATGTGACGCAACCGTTGTAACTCAAACGGACTGATACCGTTAGAAAGTCAATGAAATGTAGTTTTTGAAACTGTCTCTATTTCTTCAGCGCGCGCTAACGGCTAGGATTGGTCCCACAGTAAAAAATGACTTATTTATCTAAATTTTTAAATAAAGCGCTACCACAGCGCCCAGTGTAATCGCTGAGTTCCAGCAATCATGTCAAATTAAGAAGAATGTTATTTCTTGGAGTCCAATTGTCTCATTTATCACATTTATAAGGTCAAAGTCCAAAATCAGTTCAATTAAGTCCCACAGTCAATCGTTTCACTGTTAAAAGCGATGCAACCTAGTAATATCAGAAAAATATCGCTAAATACATGTTGGTACGAATATGTGACGCAACCGTTGTAACTCAAACGGACTGATACCGTTAGAAAGTCAATGAAATGTAGTTTTTGAAACTGTCTCTATTTCTTCAGCGCGCGCTAACGGCTAGGATTGGTCCCACAGTAAAAAATGACTTATTTATCTAAATTTTTAAATAAAGCGCTACCACAGCGCCCAGTGTAATTGCTGAGTTCCAGCAATCATGTCAAATTAAGAAGAATGTTATTTCTTGGAGTCCAATTGTCTCATTTATCACATTTATAAGGTCAAAGTCCAAAATCAGTTCAATTAAGTCCCACAGTCAATCGTTTCACTGTTAAAAGCGATGCAACCTAGTAATATCAGAAAAATATCGCTAAATACATGTTGGTACGAATATGTGACGCAACCGTTGTAACTCAAACGGACTGATACCGTTAGAAAGTCAATGAAATGTAGTTTTTGAAACTGTCTCTATTTCTTCAGCGCGCGCTAACGGCTAGGATTGGTCCCACAGTAAAAAATGACTTATTTATCTAAATTTTTAAATAAAGCGCTACCACAGCGCCCAGTGTAATCGCTGAGTTCCAGCAATCATGTCAAATTAAGAAGAATGTTATTTCTTGGAGTCCAATTGTCTCATTTATCACATTTATAAGGTCAAAGTCCAAAATCAGTTCAATTAAGTCCCACAGTCAATCGTTTCACTGTTAAAAGCGATGCAACCTAGTAATATCAGAAAAATATCGCTAAATACATGTTGGTACGAATATGTGACGCAACCGTTGTAACTCAAACGGACTGATACCGTTAGAAAGTCAATGAAATGTAGTTTTTGAAACTGTCTCTATTTCTTCAGCGCGCGCTAACGGCTAGGATTGGTCCCACAGTAAAAAATGACTTATTTATCTAAATTTTTAAATAAAGCGCTACCACAGCGCCCAGTGTAATCGCTGAGTTCCAGCAATCATGTCAAATTAAGAAGAATGTTATTTCTTGGAGTCCAATTGTCTCATTTATCACATTTATAAGGTCAAAGTCCAAAATCAGTTCAATTAAGTCCCACAGTCAATCGTTTCACTGTTAAAAGCGATGCAACCTAGTAATATCAGAAAAATATCGCTAAATACATGTTGGTACGAATATGTGACGCAACCGTTGTAACTCAAACGGACTGATACCGTTAGAAAGTCAATGAAATGTAGTTTTTGAAACTGTCTCTATTTCTTCAGCGCGCGCTAACGGCTAGGATTGGTCCCACAGTAAAAAATGACTTATTTATCTAAATTTTTAAATAAAGCGCTACCACAGCGCCCAGTGTAATCGCTGAGTTCCAGCAATCATGTCAAATTAAGAAGAATGTTATTTCTTGGAGTCCAATTGTCTCATTTATCACATTTATAAGGTCAAAGTCCAAAATCAGTTCAATTAAGTCCCACAGTCAATCGTTTCACTGTTAAAAGCGATGCAACCTAGTAATATCAGAAAAATATCGCTAAATACATGTTGGTACGAATATGTGACGCAACCGTTGTAACTCAAACGGACTGATACCGTTAGAAAGTCAATGAAATGTAGTTTTTGAAACTGTCTCTATTTCTTCAGCGCGCGCTAACGGCTAGGATTGGTCCCACAGTAAAAAATGACTTATTTATCTAAATTTTTAAATAAAGCGCTACCACAGCGCCCAGTGTAATCGCTGAGTTCCAGCAATCATGTCAAATTAAGAAGAATGTTATTTCTTGGAGTCCAATTGTCTCATTTATCACATTTATAAGGTCAAAGTCCAAAATCAGTTCAATTAAGTCCCACAGTCAATCGTTTCACTGTTAAAAGCGATGCAACCTAGTAATATCAGAAAAATATCGCTAAATACATGTTGGTACGAATATGTGACGCAACCGTTGTAACTCAAACGGACTGATACCGTTAGAAAGTCAATGAAATGTAGTTTTTGAAACTGTCTCTATTTCTTCAGCGCGCGCTAACGGCTAGGATTGGTCCCACAGTAAAAAATGACTTATTTATCTAAATTTTTAAATAAAGCGCTACCACAGCGCCCAGTGTAATTGCTGAGTTCCAGCAATCATGTCAAATTAAGAAGAATGTTATTTCTTGGAGTCCAATTGTCTCATTTATCACATTTATAAGGTCAAAGTCCAAAATCAGTTCAATTAAGTCCCACAGTCAATCGTTTCACTGTTAAAAGCGATGCAACCTAGTAATATCAGAAAAATATCGCTAAATACATGTTGGTACGAATATGTGACGCAACCGTTGTAACTCAAACGGACTGATACCGTTAGAAAGTCAATGAAATGTAGTTTTTGAAACTGTCTCTATTTCTTCAGCGCGCGCTAACGGCTAGGATTGGTCCCACAGTAAAAAATGACTTATTTATCTAAATTTTTAAATAAAGCGCTACCACAGCGCCCAGTGTAATTGCTGAGTTCCAGCAATCATGTCAAATTAAGAAGAATGTTATTTCTTGGAGTCCAATTGTCTCATTTATCACATTTATAAGGTCAAAGTCCAAAATCAGTTCAATTAAGTCCCACAGTCAATCGTTTCACTGTTAAAAGCGATGCAACCTAGTAATATCAGAAAAATATCGCTAAATACATGTTGGTACGAATATGTGACGCAACCGTTGTAACTCAAACGGACTGATACCGTTAGAAAGTCAATGAAATGTAGTTTTTGAAACTGTCTCTATTTCTTCAGCGCGCGCTAACGGCTAGGATTGGTCCCACAGTAAAAAATGACTTATTTATCTAAATTTTTAAATAAAGCGCTACCACAGCGCCCAGTGTAATCGCTGAGTTCCAGCAATCATGTCAAATTAAGAAGAATGTTATTTCTTGGAGTCCAATTGTCTCATTTATCACATTTATAAGGTCAAAGTCCAAAATCAGTTCAATTAAGTCCCACAGTCAATCGTTTCACTGTTAAAAGCGATGCAACCTAGTAATATCAGAAAAATATCGCTAAATACATGTTGGTACGAATATGTGACGCAACCGTTGTAACTCAAACGGACTGATACCGTTAGAAAGTCAATGAAATGTAGTTTTTGAAACTGTCTCTATTTCTTCAGCGCGCGCTAACGGCTAGGATTGGTCCCACAGTAAAAAATGACTTATTTATCTAAATTTTTAAATAAAGCGCTACCACAGCGCCCAGTGTAATCGCTGAGTTCCAGCAATCATGTCAAATTAAGAAGAATGTTATTTCTTGGAGTCCAATTGTCTCATTTATCACATTTATAAGGTCAAAGTCCAAAATCAGTTCAATTAAGTCCCACAGTCAATCGTTTCACTGTTAAAAGCGATGCAACCTAGTAATATCAGAAAAATATCGCTAAATACATGTTGGTACGAATATGTGACGCAACCGTTGTAACTCAAACGGACTGATACCGTTAGAAAGTCAATGAAATGTAGTTTTTGAAACTGTCTCTATTTCTTCAGCGCGCGCTAACGGCTAGGATTGGTCCCACAGTAAAAAATGACTTATTTATCTAAATTTTTAAATAAAGCGCTACCACAGCGCCCAGTGTAATCGCTGAGTTCCAGCAATCATGTCAAATTAAGAAGAATGTTATTTCTTGGAGTCCAATTGTCTCATTTATCACATTTATAAGGTCAAAGTCCAAAATCAGTTCAATTAAGTCCCACAGTCAATCGTTTCACTGTTAAAAGCGATGCAACCTAGTAATATCAGAAAAATATCGCTAAATACATGTTGGTACGAATATGTGACGCAACCGTTGTAACTCAAACGGACTGATACCGTTAGAAAGTCAATGAAATGTAGTTTTTGAAACTGTCTCTATTTCTTCAGCGCGCGCTAACGGCTAGGATTGGTCCCACAGTAAAAAATGACTTATTTATCTAAATTTTTAAATAAAGCGCTACCACAGCGCCCAGTGTAATCGCTGAGTTCCAGCAATCATGTCAAATTAAGAAGAATGTTATTTCTTGGAGTCCAATTGTCTCATTTATCACATTTATAAGGTCAAAGTCCAAAATCAGTTCAATTAAGTCCCACAGTCAATCGTTTCACTGTTAAAAGCGATGCAACCTAGTAATATCAGAAAAATATCGCTAAATACATGTTGGTACGAATATGTGACGCAACCGTTGTAACTCAAACGGACTGATACCGTTAGAAAGTCAATGAAATGTAGTTTTTGAAACTGTCTCTATTTCTTCAGCGCGCGCTAACGGCTAGGATTGGTCCCACAGTAAAAAATGACTTATTTATCTAAATTTTTAAATAAAGCGCTACCACAGCGCCCAGTGTAATCGCTGAGTTCCAGCAATCATGTCAAATTAAGAAGAATGTTATTTCTTGGAGTCCAATTGTCTCATTTATCACATTTATAAGGTCAAAGTCCAAAATCAGTTCAATTAAGTCCCACAGTCAATCGTTTCACTGTTAAAAGCGATGCAACCTAGTAATATCAGAAAAATATCGCTAAATACATGTTGGTACGAATATGTGACGCAACCGTTGTAACTCAAACGGACTGATACCGTTAGAAAGTCAATGAAATGTAGTTTTTGAAACTGTCTCTATTTCTTCAGCGCGCGCTAACGGCTAGGATTGGTCCCACAGTAAAAAATGACTTATTTATCTAAATTTTTAAATAAAGCGCTACCACAGCGCCCAGTGTAATCGCTGAGTTCCAGCAATCATGTCAAATTAAGAAGAATGTTATTTCTTGGAGTCCAATTGTCTCATTTATCACATTTATAAGGTCAAAGTCCAAAATCAGTTCAATTAAGTCCCACAGTCAATCGTTTCACTGTTAAAAGCGATGCAACCTAGTAATATCAGAAAAATATCGCTAAATACATGTTGGTACGAATATGTGACGCAACCGTTGTAACTCAAACGGACTGATACCGTTAGAAAGTCAATGAAATGTAGTTTTTGAAACTGTCTCTATTTCTTCAGCGCGCGCTAACGGCTAGGATTGGTCCCACAGTAAAAAATGACTTATTTATCTAAATTTTTAAATAAAGCGCTACCACAGCGCCCAGTGTAATCGCTGAGTTCCAGCAATCATGTCAAATTAAGAAGAATGTTATTTCTTGGAGTCCAATTGTCTCATTTATCACATTTATAAGGTCAAAGTCCAAAATCAGTTCAATTAAGTCCCACAGTCAATCGTTTCACTGTTAAAAGCGATGCAACCTAGTAATATCAGAAAAATATCGCTAAATACATGTTGGTACGAATATGTGACGCAACCGTTGTAACTCAAACGGACTGATACCGTTAGAAAGTCAATGAAATGTAGTTTTTGAAACTGTCTCTATTTCTTCAGCGCGCGCTAACGGCTAGGATTGGTCCCACAGTAAAAAATGACTTATTTATCTAAATTTTTAAATAAAGCGCTACCACAGCGCCCAGTGTAATCGCTGAGTTCCAGCAATCATGTCAAATTAAGAAGAATGTTATTTCTTGGAGTCCAATTGTCTCATTTATCACATTTATAAGGTCAAAGTCCAAAATCAGTTCAATTAAGTCCCACAGTCAATCGTTTCACTGTTAAAAGCGATGCAACCTAGTAATATCAGAAAAATATCGCTAAATACATGTTGGTACGAATATGTGACGCAACCGTTGTAACTCAAACGGACTGATACCGTTAGAAAGTCAATGAAATGTAGTTTTTGAAACTGTCTCTATTTCTTCAGCGCGCGCTAACGGCTAGGATTGGTCCCACAGTAAAAAATGACTTATTTATCTAAATTTTTAAATAAAGCGCTACCACAGCGCCCAGTGTAATTGCTGAGTTCCAGCAATCATGTCAAATTAAGAAGAATGTTATTTCTTGGAGTCCAATTGTCTCATTTATCACATTTATAAGGTCAAAGTCCAAAATCAGTTCAATTAAGTCCCACAGTCAATCGTTTCACTGTTAAAAGCGATGCAACCTAGTAATATCAGAAAAATATCGCTAAATACATGTTGGTACGAATATGTGACGCAACCGTTGTAACTCAAACGGACTGATACCGTTAGAAAGTCAATGAAATGTAGTTTTTGAAACTGTCTCTATTTCTTCAGCGCGCGCTAACGGCTAGGATTGGTCCCACAGTAAAAAATGACTTATTTATCTAAATTTTTAAATAAAGCGCTACCACAGCGCCCAGTGTAATGCTGAGTTCCAGCAATCATGTCAAATTAAGAAGAATGTTATTTCTTGGAGTCCAATTGTCTCATTTATCACATTTATAAGGTCAAAGTCCAAAATCAGTTCAATTAAGTCCCACAGTCAATCGTTTCACTGTTAAAAGCGATGCAACCTAGTAATATCAGAAAAATATCGCTAAATACATGTTGGTACGAATATGTGACGCAACCGTTGTAACTCAAACGGACTGATACCGTTAGAAAGTCAATGAAATGTAGTTTTTGAAACTGTCTCTATTTCTTCAGCGCGCGCTAACGGCTAGGATTGGTCCCACAGTAAAAAATGACTTATTTATCTAAATTTTTAAATAAAGCGCTACCACAGCGCCCAGTGTAATGCTGAGTTCCAGCAATCATGTCAAATTAAGAAGAATGTTATTTCTTGGAGTCCAATTGTCTCATTTATCACATTTATAAGGTCAAAGTCCAAAATCAGTTCAATTAAGTCCCACAGTCAATCGTTTCACTGTTAAAAGCGATGCAACCTAGTAATATCAGAAAAATATCGCTAAATACATGTTGGTACGAATATGTGACGCAACCGTTGTAACTCAAACGGACTGATACCGTTAGAAAGTCAATGAAATGTAGTTTTTGAAACTGTCTCTATTTCTTCAGCGCGCGCTAACGGCTAGGATTGGTCCCACAGTAAAAAATGACTTATTTATCTAAATTTTTAAATAAAGCGCTACCACAGCGCCCAGTGTAATCGCTGAGTTCCAGCAATCATGTCAAATTAAGAAGAATGTTATTTCTTGGAGTCCAATTGTCTCATTTATCACATTTATAAGGTCAAAGTCCAAAATCAGTTCAATTAAGTCCCACAGTCAATCGTTTCACTGTTAAAAGCGATGCAACCTAGTAATATCAGAAAAATATCGCTAAATACATGTTGGTACGAATATGTGACGCAACCGTTGTAACTCAAACGGACTGATACCGTTAGAAAGTCAATGAAATGTAGTTTTTGAAACTGTCTCTATTTCTTCAGCGCGCTAACGGCTAGGATTGGTCCCACAGTAAAAAATGACTTATTTATCTAAATTTTTAAATAAAGCGCTACCACAGCGCCCAGTGTAATGCTGAGTTCCAGCAATCATGTCAAATTAAGAAGAATGTTATTTCTTGGAGTCCAATTGTCTCATTTATCACATTTATAAGGTCAAAGTCCAAAATCAGTTCAATTAAGTCCCACAGTCAATCGTTTCACTGTTAAAAGCGATGCAACCTAGTAATATCAGAAAAATATCGCTAAATACATGTTGGTACGAATATGTGACGCAACCGTTGTAACTCAAACGGACTGATACCGTTAGAAAGTCAATGAAATGTAGTTTTTGAAACTGTCTCTATTTCTTCAGCGCGCGCTAACGGCTAGGATTGGTCCCACAGTAAAAAATGACTTATTTATCTAAATTTTTAAATAAAGCGCTACCACAGCGCCCAGTGTAATGCTGAGTTCCAGCAATCATGTCAAATTAAGAAGAATGTTATTTCTTGGAGTCCAATTGTCTCATTTATCACATTTATAAGGTCAAAGTCCAAAATCAGTTCAATTAAGTCCACAGTCAATCGTTTCACTGTTAAAAGCGATGCAACCTAGTAATATCAGAAAAATATCGCTAAATACATGTTGGTACCAATATGTGACGCAACCGTTGTCACTCAAACGGACTGATACCGTTAGAAAGTCAATGAAATGTAGTTTTTGAAACTGTCTCTATTTCTTCAGCGCGCGCTAACGGCTAGGATTGGTCCCACAGTAAAAAATGACTTATTTATCTAAATTTTTGAATAAAGCGCTACCACAGCGCCAATGTAATCGCTGAGTTCCAGCAATAATGTCAAATTAAGAAGAATGTTATTTCTTGGAGTCCAATTGTCTCATTTATCACATTTATAAGGTCAAAGTCCAAAATCAGTTCAATTAAGTCCCACAGTCAATCGTTTCACTGTTAAAAGCGATGCAACCTAGTAATATCAGAAAAATATCGCTAAATACATGTTGGTACGAATATGTGACGCAACCGTTGTAACTCAAACGGACTGATACCGTTAGAAAGTCAATGAAATGTAGTTTTTGAAACTGTCTCTATTTCTTCAGCGCGCGCTAACGGCTAGGATTGGTCCCACAGTAAAAAATGACTTATTTATCTAAATTTTTAAATAAAGCGCTACCACAGCGCCCAGTGTAATGCTGAGTTCCAGCAATCATGTCAAATTAAGAAGAATGTTATTTCTTGGAGTCCAATTGTCTCATTTATCACATTTATAAGGTCAAAGTCCAAAATCAGTTCAATTAAGTCCCACAGTCAATCGTTTCACTGTTAAAAGCGATGCAACCTAGTAATATCAGAAAAATATCGCTAAATACATGTTGGTACGAATATGTGACGCAACCGTTGTAACTCAAACGGACTGATACCGTTAGAAAGTCAATGAAATGTAGTTTTTGAAACTGTCTCTATTTCTTCAGCGCGCTAACGGCTAGGATTGGTCCCACAGTAAAAAATGACTTATTTATCTAAATTTTTAAATAAAGCGCTACCACAGCGCCCAGTGTAATGCTGAGTTCCAGCAATCATGTCAAATTAAGAAGAATGTTATTTCTTGGAGTCCAATTGTCTCATTTATCACATTTATAAGGTCAAAGTCCAAAATCAGTTCAATTAAGTCCCACAGTCAATCGTTTCACTGTTAAAAGCGATGCAACCTAGTAATATCAGAAAAATATCGCTAAATACATGTTGGTACGAATATGTGACGCAACCGTTGTAACTCAAACGGACTGATACCGTTAGAAAGTCAATGAAATGTAGTTTTTGAAACTGTCTCTATTTCTTCAGCGCGCGCTAACGGCTAGGATTGGTCCACAGTAAAAAATGACTTATTATCTAATTTTTAAATAAAGCGCTACACAGCGCCCAGTGTAATCGCTGAGTTCCAGCAATCATGTCAAATTAAGAAGAATGTTATTTCTTGGAGTCCAATTGTCTCATTTATCACATTTATAAGGTCAAAGTCCAAAATCAGTTCAATTAAGTCCCACAGTCAATCGTTTCACTGTTAAAAGCGATGCAACCTAGTAATATCAGAAAAATATCGCTAAATACATGTTGGTACGAATATGTGACGCAACCGTTGTAACTCAAACGGACTGATACCGTTAGAAAGTCAATGAAATGTAGTTTTTGAAACTGTCTCTATTTCTTCAGCGCGCTAACGGCTAGGATTGGTCCACAGTAAAAATGACTTATTATCTAAATTTTTAATAAAGCGCTACCACAGCGCCAGTGTAATGCTGAGTTCCAGCAATCATGTCAAATTAAGAAGAATGTTATTTCTTGGAGTCAATTGTCTCATTTATCACATTTATAAGGTCAAAGTCCAAATCAGTTCAATTAAGTCCCACAGTCAATCGTTTCACTGTTAAAAGCGATGCAACCTAGTAATATCAGAAAAATATCGCTAAATACATGTTGGTACGAATATGTGACGCAACCGTTGTAACTCAACGGATTGATACCGTTAGAAAGTCAATGAAATGTAGTTTTTGAAACTGTCTCTATTTCTTCAGGCGCGCTAACGGCTAGGATTGGTCCACAAAAAATGACTTATTTATTAA
>JASGCC010001384.1:0-37834 GCA_030067915.1 Hydractinia echinata | reverse complement strand
AAAGCCATGGCGCCAGGGAAAACGACTTGGGACGTTGTAGTCCATTGAGAGTGGAAGGACTAGACGATGGTAACCTGCGCAGGCACGTGGAACAACGTGATTTACGTGTAAGGCCTTTATTAGGCGCAAAAGGCCTATTACAGCCTTTAGAGACCTGTGCACGTAGTTAACGGTGTTTCTAAAGCCATGGCGCCAGGGAAGACGACTTGGGACGTCTGTAGTCCATTGAGAGTGGAAGGACTAGAACCGATGGTAACCTGCGGAGGCACGTGGAACCACGTGATTTACGTGTAAGCCTTATTAGGCCGCAAAAAGGCTCTATTACAGCACTTTAGAGACCTGTGCACGCAGTTAACGGTGTTCTAAAGCCATGCGGCGCCAGGGAAAACGACTTGGAGACGTTGTAGTCCATTGAGAGTGGAAGGAACTATAGACCGATGGTAACCTGCGGCAGGCACGTGGAACAAACGTGATTTACGTGTAAGGCCTTTATTAGGCGGCAAAAGGCGTATTACGCCTTTAGAGGCCTGTGCACGTAGTTAACGGTGTTCTAAAGCCATGGCGCCAGGAAAACGACTTGGGACGTTGTAGTCCATTGAGAGTGGAAGGACTAGACCGATGGTAACACTGCGCAGGCACGTGAACAACGTGATTTACGTGTAAGCGCCTTATTAGGCGGCAAAAGGCCGTATTAACAGCCTTTAGAGGCCTGTGCACGTAGTTAACGGTGTTCTAAAGCCATGGCGCCAGGGAAAACGACTTGGGACGTTGCAGTCCATTGAGAGTGGAAGGACTAGACCGATGGTAACCTGCGCAGGCACGTGGAACAACGTGATTTACGTGTAAGGCCTTTATTAGGCGGCAAAAGGCCGTATTACAGCCTTTAGAGGCCTGTGCACGTAGTTAACGGTGTTCTAAAGCCATGGCGCCAAGGAAAACGACTTGAGACGTCGTAGTACATTGAGAGCTGGAAGGACTAGACAGATGGTAACCTGCGGAAGGCACGTGGAACAACGTGATTTTACGTGTAAGGCCTTTATTAGGCGCAAAAGGCTCTATTACAGCATTTAGAGACCTGTGCACGTAGTTAACGGTGTTCTAAAGCCATGGCGCCAGGGAAAACGACTTGGGACGTTGTAGTCCATTGAGAGTGGAAGGATTAGACCGATGGTAACCTGCGCAGGCACGTGGAACAACGTGATTTACGTGTAAGGCCTTTATTAGGCCGCAAAAGGCTCTATTACAGCCTTTAGAGACCTGTGCACGCAGTTAACGGTGTTCTAAAGCCATGGCGCAAGGAAAACGACTTGGGACGTTGTAGTCCATTGAGAGTGGAAGGATTAGACCGATGGTAACCTGCGCAGGCAAGTGGAACAACGTGATTTACGTGTAAGGCCTTTATTAGGCCGCAAAAGGCCGTATTACAGCCTTTAGAGACCTGTGCACGCAGTTAACGGTGTTCTAAAGCCATGGCCGCCAGGAAAACGACTTGGGACGTTGTAGTCCATTGAGAGTGGAAGGACTAGACCGATGGTAACCTGCGCAGGCACGTGGAACAACGTGATTTACGTGTAAGGCCTTTATTAGGCCGCAAAAGGCTCTATTACAGCCTTTAGAGACCTGTGCACGTAGTTAACGGTGTTCTAAAGCCATGGCGCCAGGGAAAACGACTTGGGACGTTGTAGTCCATTGAGAGTGGAAGGACTAGACCGATGGTAACCTGCGCAGGCAAGTGGAACAACGTGATTTACGTGTAAGGCCTTTATTAGGCGGTAAAAGGCCATATTACAGCCTTTAGAGGCCTGTGCACGTAGTTAACGGTGTTCTAAAGCCATGGCGCCAAGGAAAACGACTTGGGACGTCGTAGTCCATTGAGAGTGGAAGGACTAGACCGATGGTAACCTGCGGAGGCACGTGGAACAACGTGATTTACGTGTAAGGCCTTTATTAGGCCGCAAAAGGCTCTATTACAGCCTTTAGAGGCCTGTGCACGTAGTTAACGGTGTTCTAAAGCCATGGCGCCAGGGAAAACGACTTGGGACGTTGTAGTCCATTGAGAGTGGAAGGACTAGACCGATGGTAACCTGCGCAGGCAAGTGGAACAACGTGATTTACGTGTAAGGCCTTTATTAGGCGGCAAAAGGCCGTATTACAGCCTTTAGAGGCCTGTGCACGTAGTTAACGGTGTTCTAAAGCCATGGCGCCAAGGAAAACGACTTGAGACGTCGTAGTACATTGAGAGCGGAAGGACTAGACCGATGGTAACCTGCGCAGGCACGTGGAACAACGTGATTTACGTGTAAGGCCTTTATTAGGCCGCAAAAGGCCTATTACAGCCTTTAAAAGCCTGTGCACGTAGTTAACGGTGTTCTAAAGCCATGGCGCCAGGGAAAACGACTTGGGACGTTGTAGTCCATTGAGAGTGGAAGGACTAGACCGATGGTAACCTGCGCAGGCAAGTGGAACAACGTGATTTACGTGTAAGGCCTTTATTAGGCGGCAAAAGGCCTATTACAGCCTTTAGAGGCCTGTGCACGTAGTTAACGGTGTTCTAAAGCCATGGCGCCAGGAAAACGACTTGGGACGTTGTAGTCCATTGAGAGTGGAAGGACTAGACCGATGGTAACCTGCGCAGGCAAGTGGAACAACGTGATTTACGTGTAAGGCCTTTATTAGGCCGCAAAAGGCCTATTACAGCCTTTAGAGCCTGTGCACGTAGTTAACGGTGTTCTAAAGCCATGGCGCCAGGGAAAACGACTTGGGACGTTGTAGTCCATTGAGAGTGGAAGGATTAGACCGATGGTAACCTGCGCAGGCAAGTGGAACAACGTGATTTACGTGTAAGGCCTTTATTAGGCCGCAAAAGGCTCTATTACAGCCTTTAGAGACCTGTGCACGTAGTTAACGGTGTTCTAAAGCCATGGCGCCAAGGAAAACGACTTGAGACGTTGTAGTCCATTGAGAGTGGAAGGACTAGACCGATGGTAACCTGCGGAGGCACGTGGAACAACGTGATTTACGTGTAAGGCCTTTATTAGGCCGCAAAAGGCTCTATTACAGCCTTTAGAGACCTGTGCACGTAGTTAACGGTGTTCTAAAGCCATGGCGCCAGGGAAAACGACTTGGGACGTTGTAGTCCATTGAGAGTGGAAGGATTAGACCGATGGTAACCTGCGCAGGCAAGTGGAACAACGTGATTTACGTGTAAGGCCTTTATTAGGCGGCAAAAGGCCGTATTACAGCCTTTAGAGGCCTGTGCACGTAGTTAACGGTGTTCTAAAGCCATGGCGCCAAGGAAAAACGACTTGAGACGTCGTAGTTCATTGAGAGTGGAAGGACTAGACCGATGGTAACCTGCGCAGGCACGTGGAACAACGTGATTTACGTGTAAGGCCTTTATTAGGCCGCAAAAGGCTCTATTACAGCCTTTAGAGACCTGTGCACGTAGTTAACGGTGTTCTAAAGCCATGGCGCCAGGGAAAACGACTTGGGACGTTGTAGTCCATTGAGAGTGGAAGGACTAGACCGATGGTAACCTGCGCAGGCAAGTGGAACAACGTGATTTACGTGTAAGGCCTTTATTAGGCCGCAAAAGGCTCTATTACAGCCTTTAGAGACCTGTGCACGTAGTTAACGGTGTTCTAAAGCCATGGCGCCAGGGAAAACGACTTGGGACGTTGTAGTCCATTGAGAGTGGAAGGACTAGACCGATGGTAACCTGCGCAGGCACGTGGAACAACGTGATTTACGTGTAAGGCCTTTATTAGGCCGGCAAAAGGCCGTATTACAGCCTTTAGAGGCCTGTGCACGTAGTTAACGGTGTTCTAAAGCCATGGCGCCAGGGAAAACGACTTGGGACGTTGTAGTCCATTGAGAGTGGAAGGATTAGACCGATGGTAACCTGCGCAGGCACGTGGAACAACGTGATTTACGTGTAAGGCCTTTATTAGGCGCAAAAGGCCTATTACAGCCTTTAGAGGCCTGTGCACGTAGTTAACGGTGTTCTAAAGCCATGGCGCCAGGAAAACGACTTGGGACGTTGTAGTCCATTGAGAGTGGAAGGATTAGACCGATGGTAACCTGCGCAGGCAAGTGGAACAACGTGATTTACGTGTAAGGCCTTTATTAGGCGGCAAAAGGCCGTATTACAGCCTTTAGAGGCCTGTGCACGTAGTTAACGGTGTTCTAAAGCCATGGCGCCAAGGAAAACGACTTGAGACGTTGTAGTCCATTGAGAGTGGAAGGACTAGACCGATGGTAACCTGCGCAGGCACGTGGAACAACGTGATTTACGTGTAAGGCCTTTATTAGGCGGCAAAAGGCCGTATTACAGCCTTTAGAGGCCTGTGCACGTAGTTAACGGTGTTCTAAAGCCATGGCGCCAGGGAAAACGACTTGGGACGTTGTAGTCCATTGAGAGTGGAAGGACTAGACCGATGGTAACCTGCGCAGGCACGTGGAACAACGTGATTTACGTGTAAGGCCTTTATTAGGCCGCAAAAGGCTCTATTACAGCCTTTAGAGGCCTGTGCACGTAGTTAACGGTGTTCTAAAGCCATGGCGCCAAGGAAAACGACTTGGGACGTCGTAGTCCATTGAGAGTGGAAGGACTAGACCGATGGTAACCTGCGCAGGCAAGTGGAACAACGTGATTTACGTGTAAGGCCTTTATTAGGCGGCAAAAGGCCGTATTACAGCCTTTAGAGGCCTGTGCACGTAGTTAACGGTGTTCTAAAGCCATGGCGCCAGGGAAAACGACTTGGGACGTTGTAGTCCATTGAGAGTGGAAGGATTAGACCGATGGTAACCTGCGCAGGCAAGTGGAACAACGTGATTTACGTGTAAGGCCTTTATTAGGCCGCAAAAGGCTCTATTACAGCCTTTAGAGACCTGTGCACGTAGTTAACGGTGTTCTAAAGCCATGGCGCCAGGGAAAACGACTTGGGACGTTGTAGTCCATTGAGAGTGGAAGGACTAGACCGATGGTAACCTGCGCAGGCACGTGGAACAACGTGATTTACGTGTAAGGCCTTTATTAGGCGGCAAAAGGCTCTATTACAGCCTTTAGAGACCTGTGCACGTAGTTAACGGTGTTCTAAAGCCATGGCGCCAGGGAAAACGACTTGGGACGTTGTAGTCCATTGAGAGTGGAAGGACTAGACCGATGGTAACCTGCGCAGGCACGTGGAACAACGTGATTTACGTGTAAGGCCTTTATTAGGCCGCAAAAGGCTCTATTACAGCCTTTAGAGGCCTGTGCACGTAGTTAACGGTGTTCTAAAGCCATGGCGCCAGGGAAAACGACTTGGGACGTTGTAGTCCATTGAGAGTGGAAGGATTAGACCGATGGTAACCTGCGCAGGCAAGTGGAACAACGTGATTTACGTGTAAGGCCTTTATTAGGCGGCAAAAGGCCGTATTACAGCCTTTAGAGGCCTGTGCACGTAGTTAACGGTGTTCTAAAGCCATGGCGCCAGGGAAAACGACTTGGGACGTTGTAGTCCATTGAGAGTGGAAGGACTAGACCGATGGTAACCTGCGCAGGCAAGTGGAACAACGTGATTTACGTGTAAGGCCTTTATTAGGCCGCAAAAGGCTCTATTACAGCCTTTAGAGACCTGTGCACGTAGTTAACGGTGTTCTAAAGCCATGGCGCCAGGGAAAACGACTTGGGACGTTGTAGTCCATTGAGAGTGGAAGGATTAGACCGATGGTAACCTGCGCAGGCAAGTGGAACAACGTGATTTACGTGTAAGGCCTTTATTAGGCGGCAAAAGGCCGTATTACAGCCTTTAGAGGCCTGTGCACGTAGTTAACGGTGTTCTAAAGCCATGGCGCCAGGGAAAACGACTTGGGACGTTGTAGTCCATTGAGAGTGGAAGGACTAGACCGATGGTAACCTGCGCAGGCACGTGGAACAACGTGATTTACGTGTAAGGCCTTTATTAGGCCGCAAAAGGCTCTATTACAGCCTTTAGAGACCTGTGCACGTAGTTAACGGTGTTCTAAAGCCATGGCGCCAGGGAAAACGACTTGGGACGTTGTAGTCCATTGAGAGTGGAAGGACTAGACCGATGGTAACCTGCGCAGGCAAGTGGAACAACGTGATTTACGTGTAAGGCCTTTATTAGGCGGCAAAAGGCCTATTACAGCCTTTAGAGGCCTGTGCACGTAGTTAACGGTGTTCTAAAGCCATGGCGCCAAGGAAAACGACTTGGGACGTTGTAGTCCATTGAGAGTGGAAGGACTAGACCGATGGTAACCTGCGCAGGCAAGTGGAACAACGTGATTTACGTGTAAGGCCTTTATTAGGCGGCAAAAGGCCTATTACAGCCTTTAGAGGCCTGTGCACGTAGTTAACGGTGTTCTAAAGCCATGGCGCCAGGAAAACGACTTGGACGTTGTAGTCCATTGAGAGTGGAAGGACTAGACCGATGGTAACCTGCGCAGGCACGTGGAACAACGTGATTTACGTGTAAGGCCTTTATTAGGCGGCAAAAGGCTCTATTACAGCCTTTAGAGGCCTGTGCACGTAGTTAACGGTGTTCTAAAGCCATGGCGCCAGGGAAAACGACTTGGGACGTTGTAGTCCATTGAGAGTGGAAGGATTAGACCGATGGTAACCTGCGCAGGCACGTGGAACAACGTGATTTACGTGTAAGGCCTTTATTAGGCCGCAAAAGGCCGTATTACAGCCTTTAGAGGCCTGTGCACGTAGTTAACGGTGTTCTAAAGCCATGGCGCCAGGGAAAACGACTTGGGACGTTGTAGTCCATTGAGAGTGGAAGGACTAGACCGATGGTAACCTGCGCAGGCACGTGGAACAACGTGATTTACGTGTAAGGCCTTTATTAGGCCGCAAAAGGCTCTATTACAGCCTTTAGAGGCCTGTGCACGTAGTTAACGGTGTTCTAAAGCCATGGCGCCAGGGAAAACGACTTGGGACGTTGTAGTCCATTGAGAGTGGAAGGACTAGACCGATGGTAACCTGCGCAGGCACGTGGAACAACGTGATTTACGTGTAAGGCCTTTATTAGGCGGCAAAAGGCCTATTACAGCCTTTAGAGGCCTGTGCACGTAGTTAACGGTGTTCTAAAGCCATGGCGCCAGGAAAACGACTTGGGACGTTGTAGTCCATTGAGAGTGGAAGGACTAGACCGATGGTAACCTGCGCAGGCAAGTGGAACAACGTGATTTACGTGTAAGGCCTTTATTAGGCCGCAAAAGGCCTATTACAGCCTTTAGAGGCCTGTGCACGTAGTTAACGGTGTTCTAAAGCCATGGCGCCAGGAAAACGACTTGGGACGTTGTAGTCCATTGAGAGTGGAAGGACTAGACCGATGGTAACCTGCGCAGGCACGTGGAACAACGTGATTTACGTGTAAGGCCTTTATTAGGCCGCAAAAGGCCGTATTACAGCCTTTAGAGGCCTGTGCACGTAGTTAACGGTGTTCTAAAGCCATGGCGCCAGGGAAAACGACTTGGGACGTTGTAGTCCATTGAGAGTGGAAGGACTAGACCGATGGTAACCTGCGCAGGCAAGTGGAACAACGTGATTTACGTGTAAGGCCTTTATTAGGCGGCAAAAGGCCTATTACAGCCTTTAGAGGCCTGTGCACGTAGTTAACGGTGTTCTAAAGCCATGGCGCCAGGAAAACGACTTGGGACGTTGTAGTCCATTGAGAGTGGAAGGACTAGACCGATGGTAACCTGCGCAGGCACGTGGAACAACGTGATTTACGTGTAAGGCCTTTATTAGGCCGGCAAAAGGCCTATTACAGCCTTTAGAGGCCTGTGCACGTAGTTAACGGTGTTCTAAAGCCATGGCGCCAGGGAAAACGACTTGGGACGTTGTAGTCCATTGAGAGTGGAAGGACTAGACCGATGGTAACCTGCGCAGGCACGTGGAACAACGTGATTTACGTGTAAGGCCTTTATTAGGCCGCAAAAGGCTCTATTACAGCCTTTAGAGACCTGTGCACGTAGTTAACGGTGTTCTAAAGCCATGGCGCCAGGGAAAACGACTTGGGACGTTGTAGTCCATTGAGAGTGGAAGGATTAGACCGATGGTAACCTGCGCAGGCAAGTGGAACAACGTGATTTACGTGTAAGGCCTTTATTAGGCGGCAAAAGGCCGTATTACAGCCTTTAGAGGCCTGTGCACGTAGTTAACGGTGTTCTAAAGCCATGGCGCCAGGAAAACGACTTGGGACGTTGTAGTCCATTGAGAGTGGAAGGACTAGACCGATGGTAACCTGCGCAGGCACGTGGAACAACGTGATTTACGTGTAAGGCCTTTATTAGGCGGCAAAAGGCCTATTACAGCCTTTAGAGGCCTGTGCACGTAGTTAACGGTGTTCTAAAGCCATGGCGCCAGGAAAACGACTTGGGACGTTGTAGTCCATTGAGAGTGGAAGGACTAGACCGATGGTAACCTGCGCAGGCACGTGGAACAACGTGATTTACGTGTAAGGCCTTTATTAGGCCGCAAAAGGCTCTATTACAGCCTTTAGAGACCTGTGCACGTAGTTAACGGTGTTCTAAAGCCATGGCGCCAGGGAAAACGACTTGGGACGTTGTAGTCCATTGAGAGTGGAAGGACTAGACCGATGGTAACCTGCGCAGGCAAGTGGAACAACGTGATTTACGTGTAAGGCCTTTATTAGGCGGCAAAAGGCCGTATTACAGCCTTTAGAGGCCTGTGCACGTAGTTAACGGTGTTCTAAAGCCATGGCGCCAAGGAAAACGACTTGGGACGTTGTAGTCCATTGAGAGTGGAAGGACTAGACCGATGGTAACCTGCGCAGGCACGTGGAACAACGTGATTTACGTGTAAGGCCTTTATTAGGCGGCAAAAGGCCTATTACAGCCTTTAGAGGCCTGTGCACGTAGTTAACGGTGTTCTAAAGCCATGGCGCCAGGAAAACGACTTGGGACGTTGTAGTCCATTGAGAGTGGAAGGACTAGACCGATGGTAACCTGCGCAGGCAAGTGGAACAACGTGATTTACGTGTAAGGCCTTTATTAGGCCGCAAAAGGCCTATTACAGCCTTTAGAGGCCTGTGCACGTAGTTAACGGTGTTCTAAAGCCATGGCGCCAGGGAAAACGACTTGGGACGTTGTAGTCCATTGAGAGTGGAAGGACTAGACCGATGGTAACCTGCGCAGGCAAGTGGAACAACGTGATTTACGTGTAAGGCCTTTATTAGGCCGCAAAAGGCTCTATTACAGCCTTTAGAGACCTGTGCACGTAGTTAACGGTGTTCTAAAGCCATGGCGCCAGGGAAAACGACTTGGGACGTTGTAGTCCATTGAGAGTGGAAGGACTAGACCGATGGTAACCTGCGCAGGCACGTGGAACAACGTGATTTACGTGTAAGGCCTTTATTAGGCGGCAAAAGGCCGTATTACAGCCTTTAGAGGCCTGTGCACGTAGTTAACGGTGTTCTAAAGCCATGGCGCCAGGAAAACGACTTGGGACGTTGTAGTCCATTGAGAGTGGAAGGACTAGACCGATGGTAACCTGCGCAGGCACGTGGAACAACGTGATTTACGTGTAAGGCCTTTATTAGGCCGCAAAAGGCTCTATTACAGCCTTTAGAGACCTGTGCACGTAGTTAACGGTGTTCTAAAGCCATGGCGCCAGGGAAAACGACTTGGGACGTTGTAGTCCATTGAGAGTGGAAGGACTAGACCGATGGTAACCTGCGCAGGCAAGTGGAACAACGTGATTTACGTGTAAGGCCTTTATTAGGCGGCAAAAGGCCGTATTACAGCCTTTAGAGGCCTGTGCACGTAGTTAACGGTGTTCTAAAGCCATGGCGCCAGGAAAACGACTTGGGACGTCGTAGTCCATTGAGAGTGGAAGGACTAGACCGATGGTAACCTGCGCAGGCACGTGGAACAACGTGATTTACGTGTAAGGCCTTTATTAGGCCGCAAAAGGCTCTATTACAGCCTTTAGAGACCTGTGCACGTAGTTAACGGTGTTCTAAAGCCATGGCGCCAGGGAAAACGACTTGGGACGTTGTAGTCCATTGAGAGTGGAAGGATTAGACCGATGGTAACCTGCGCAGGCAAGTGGAACAACGTGATTTACGTGTAAGGCCTTTATTAGGCGGCAAAAGGCCGTATTACAGCCTTTAGAGGCCTGTGCACGTAGTTAACGGTGTTCTAAAGCCATGGCGCCAGGGAAAACGACTTGGGACGTTGTAGTCCATTGAGAGTGGAAGGACTAGACCGATGGTAACCTGCGCAGGCACGTGGAACAACGTGATTTACGTGTAAGGCCTTTATTAGGCCGCAAAAGGCTCTATTACAGCCTTTAGAGGCCTGTGCACGTAGTTAACGGTGTTCTAAAGCCATGGCGCCAGGGAAAACGACTTGGGACGTTGTAGTCCATTGAGAGTGGAAGGACTAGACCGATGGTAACCTGCGCAGGCAAGTGGAACAACGTGATTTACGTGTAAGGCCTTTATTAGGCGGCAAAAGGCCATATTACAGCCTTTAGAGGCCTGTGCACGTAGTTAACGGTGTTCTAAAGCCATGGCGCCAGGGAAAACGACTTGGGACGTTGTAGTCCATTGAGAGTGGAAGGACTAGACCGATGGTAACCTGCGCAGGCAAGTGGAACAACGTGATTTACGTGTAAGGCCTTTATTAGGCCGCAAAAGGCTCTATTACAGCCTTTAGAGGCCTGTGCACGTAGTTAACGGTGTTCTAAAGCCATGGCGCCAGGGAAAACGACTTGGGACGTTGTAGTCCATTGAGAGTGGAAGGACTAGACCGATGGTAACCTGCGCAGGCACGTGGAACAACGTGATTTACGTGTAAGGCCTTTATTAGGCCGCAAAAGGCTCTATTACAGCCTTTAGAGACCTGTGCACGTAGTTAACGGTGTTCTAAAGCCATGGCGCCAGGGAAAACGACTTGGGACGTTGTAGTCCATTGAGAGTGGAAGGACTAGACCGATGGTAACCTGCGCAGGCACGTGGAACAACGTGATTTACGTGTAAGGCCTTTATTAGGCCGCAAAAGGCCCTATTACAGCCTTTAGAGACCTGTGCACGTAGTTAACGGTGTTCTAAAGCCATGGCGCCAGGGAAAACGACTTGGGACGTTGTAGTCCATTGAGAGTGGAAGGACTAGACCGATGGTAACCTGCGCAGGCACGTGGAACAACGTGATTTACGTGTAAGGCCTTTATTAGGCCGCAAAAGGCTCTATTACAGCCTTTAGAGGCCTGTGCACGTAGTTAACGGTGTTCTAAAGCCATGGCGCCAGGGAAAACGACTTGGGACGTTGTAGTCCATTGAGAGTGGAAGGACTAGACCGATGGTAACCTGCGCAGGCAAGTGGAACAACGTGATTTACGTGTAAGGCCTTTATTAGGCGGCAAAAGGCCTATTACAGCCTTTAGAGGCCTGTGCACGTAGTTAACGGTGTTCTAAAGCCATGGCGCCAGGGAAAACGACTTGGGACGTTGTAGTCCATTGAGAGTGGAAGGACTAGACCGATGGTAACCTGCGCAGGCACGTGGAACAACGTGATTTACGTGTAAGGCCTTTATTAGGCCGCAAAAGGCTCTATTACAGCCTTTAGAGGCCTGTGCACGTAGTTAACGGTGTTCTAAAGCCATGGCGCCAGGGAAAACGACTTGGGACGTTGTAGTCCATTGAGAGTGGAAGGACTAGACCGATGGTAACCTGCGCAGGCAAGTGGAACAACGTGATTTACGTGTAAGGCCTTTATTAGGCCGCAAAAGGCCGTATTACAGCCTTTAGAGGCCTGTGCACGTAGTTAACGGTGTTCTAAAGCCATGGCGCCAAGGAAAACGACTTGGGACGTTGTAGTCCATTGAGAGTGGAAGGACTAGACCGATGGTAACCTGCGCAGGCAAGTGGAACAACGTGATTTACGTGTAAGGCCTTTATTAGGCGGCAAAAGGCTCTATTACAGCCTTTAGAGGCCTGTGCACGTAGTTAACGGTGTTCTAAAGCCATGGCGCCAGGGAAAACGACTTGGGACGTTGTAGTCCATTGAGAGTGGAAGGACTAGACCGATGGTAACCTGCGCAGGCACGTGGAACAACGTGATTTACGTGTAAGGCCTTTATTAGGCGGCAAAAGGCCTATTACAGCCTTTAGAGGCCTGTGCACGTAGTTAACGGTGTTCTAAAGCCATGGCGCCAGGGAAAACGACTTGGGACGTTGTAGTCCATTGAGAGTGGAAGGACTAGACCGATGGTAACCTGCGCAGGCAAGTGGAACAACGTGATTTACGTGTAAGGCCTTTATTAGGCCGCAAAAGGCCTATTACAGCCTTTAGAGGCCTGTGCACGTAGTTAACGGTGTTCTAAAGCCATGGCGCCAGGGAAAACGACTTGGGACGTTGTAGTCCATTGAGAGTGGAAGGACTAGACCGATGGTAACCTGCGCAGGCACGTGGAACAACGTGATTTACGTGTAAGGCCTTTATTAGGCCGCAAAAGGCTCTATTACAGCCTTTAGAGGCCTGTGCACGTAGTTAACGGTGTTCTAAAGCCATGGCGCCAGGGAAAACGACTTGGGACGTTGTAGTCCATTGAGAGTGGAAGGACTAGACCGATGGTAACCTGCGCAGGCAAGTGGAACAACGTGATTTACGTGTAAGGCCTTTATTAGGCGGCAAAAGGCCGTATTACAGCCTTTAGAGGCCTGTGCACGTAGTTAACGGTGTTCTAAAGCCATGGCGCCAGGGAAAACGACTTGGGACGTTGTAGTCCATTGAGAGTGGAAGGACTAGACCGATGGTAACCTGCGCAGGCACGTGGAACAACGTGATTTACGTGTAAGGCCTTTATTAGGCCGCAAAAGGCCTATTACAGCCTTTAGAGGCCTGTGCACGTAGTTAACGGTGTTCTAAAGCCATGGCGCCAGGGAAAACGACTTGGGACGTTGTAGTCCATTGAGAGTGGAAGGACTAGACCGATGGTAACCTGCGCAGGCAAGTGGAACAACGTGATTTACGTGTAAGGCCTTTATTAGGCGGCAAAAGGCCTATTACAGCCTTTAGAGGCCTGTGCACGTAGTTAACGGTGTTCTAAAGCCATGGCGCCAGGGAAAACGACTTGGGACGTTGTAGTCCATTGAGAGTGGAAGGACTAGACCGATGGTAACCTGCGCAGGCACGTGGAACAACGTGATTTACGTGTAAGGCCTTTATTAGGCCGCAAAAGGCCTATTACAGCCTTTAGAGGCCTGTGCACGTAGTTAACGGTGTTCTAAAGCCATGGCGCCAGGGAAAACGACTTGGGACGTTGTAGTCCATTGAGAGTGGAAGGACTAGACCGATGGTAACCTGCGCAGGCAAGTGGAACAACGTGATTTACGTGTAAGGCCTTTATTAGGCGGCAAAAGGCCGTATTACAGCCTTTAGAGGCCTGTGCACGTAGTTAACGGTGTTCTAAAGCCATGGCGCCAGGGAAAACGACTTGGGACGTTGTAGTCCATTGAGAGTGGAAGGACTAGACCGATGGTAACCTGCGCAGGCACGTGGAACAACGTGATTTACGTGTAAGGCCTTTATTAGGCCGCAAAAGGCTCTATTACAGCCTTTAGAGACCTGTGCACGTAGTTAACGGTGTTCTAAAGCCATGGCGCCAGGGAAAACGACTTGGGACGTTGTAGTCCATTGAGAGTGGAAGGACTAGACCGATGGTAACCTGCGCAGGCACGTGGAACAACGTGATTTACGTGTAAGGCCTTTATTAGGCCGCAAAAGGCTCTATTACAGCCTTTAGAGACCTGTGCACGTAGTTAACGGTGTTCTAAAGCCATGGCGCCAGGGAAAACGACTTGGGACGTTGTAGTCCATTGAGAGTGGAAGGATTAGACCGATGGTAACCTGCGCAGGCAAGTGGAACAACGTGATTTACGTGTAAGGCCTTTATTAGGCGGCAAAAGGCCTATTACAGCCTTTAGAGGCCTGTGCACGTAGTTAACGGTGTTCTAAAGCCATGGCGCCAGGGAAAACGACTTGGGACGTTGTAGTCCATTGAGAGTGGAAGGACTAGACCGATGGTAACCTGCGCAGGCACGTGGAACAACGTGATTTACGTGTAAGGCCTTTATTAGGCCGCAAAAGGCTCTATTACAGCCTTTAGAGGCCTGTGCACGTAGTTAACGGTGTTCTAAAGCCATGGCGCCAGGGAAAACGACTTGGGACGTTGTAGTCCATTGAGAGTGGAAGGACTAGACCGATGGTAACCTGCGCAGGCAAGTGGAACAACGTGATTTACGTGTAAGGCCTTTATTAGGCGGCAAAAGGCCTATTACAGCCTTTAGAGGCCTGTGCACGTAGTTAACGGTGTTCTAAAGCCATGGCGCCAGGGAAAACGACTTGGGACGTTGTAGTCCATTGAGAGTGGAAGGACTAGACCGATGGTAACCTGCGCAGGCACGTGGAACAACGTGATTTACGTGTAAGGCCTTTATTAGGCGGCAAAAGGCCATATTACAGCCTTTAGAGGCCTGTGCACGTAGTTAACGGTGTTCTAAAGCCATGGCGCCAGGGAAAACGACTTGGGACGTTGTAGTCCATTGAGAGTGGAAGGATTAGACCGATGGTAACCTGCGCAGGCAAGTGGAACAACGTGATTTACGTGTAAGGCCTTTATTAGGCGGCAAAAGGCCGTATTACAGCCTTTAGAGGCCTGTGCACGTAGTTAACGGTGTTCTAAAGCCATGGCGCCAGGGAAAACGACTTGGGACGTTGTAGTCCATTGAGAGTGGAAGGACTAGACCGATGGTAACCTGCGCAGGCACGTGGAACAACGTGATTTACGTGTAAGGCCTTTATTAGGCCGCAAAAGGCTCTATTACAGCCTTTAGAGGCCTGTGCACGTAGTTAACGGTGTTCTAAAGCCATGGCGCCAGGGAAAACGACTTGGGACGTTGTAGTCCATTGAGAGTGGAAGGATTAGACCGATGGTAACCTGCGCAGGCAAGTGGAACAACGTGATTTACGTGTAAGGCCTTTATTAGGCGGCAAAAGGCCGTATTACAGCCTTTAGAGGCCTGTGCACGTAGTTAACGGTGTTCTAAAGCCATGGCGCCAGGAAAACGACTTGGGACGTTGTAGTCCATTGAGAGTGGAAGGACTAGACCGATGGTAACCTGCGCAGGCACGTGGAACAACGTGATTTACGTGTAAGGCCTTTATTAGGCCGCAAAAGGCTCTATTACAGCCTTTAGAGGCCTGTGCACGTAGTTAACGGTGTTCTAAAGCCATGGCGCCAGGGAAAACGACTTGGGACGTTGTAGTCCATTGAGAGTGGAAGGACTAGACCGATGGTAACCTGCGCAGGCACGTGGAACAACGTGATTTACGTGTAAGGCCTTTATTAGGCGGCAAAAGGCCGTATTACAGCCTTTAGAGGCCTGTGCACGTAGTTAACGGTGTTCTAAAGCCATGGCGCCAGGGAAAACGACTTGGGACGTTGTAGTCCATTGAGAGTGGAAGGACTAGACCGATGGTAACCTGCGCAGGCACGTGGAACAACGTGATTTACGTGTAAGGCCTTTATTAGGCGGCAAAAGGCCTATTACAGCCTTTAGAGGCCTGTGCACGTAGTTAACGGTGTTCTAAAGCCATGGCGCCAGGGAAAACGACTTGGGACGTTGTAGTCCATTGAGAGTGGAAGGACTAGACCGATGGTAACCTGCGCAGGCAAGTGGAACAACGTGATTTACGTGTAAGGCCTTTATTAGGCCGCAAAAGGCCTATTACAGCCTTTAGAGGCCTGTGCACGTAGTTAACGGTGTTCTAAAGCCATGGCGCCAAGGAAAACGACTTGGGACGTTGTAGTCCATTGAGAGTGGAAGGACTAGACCGATGGTAACCTGCGCAGGCACGTGGAACAACGTGATTTACGTGTAAGGCCTTTATTAGGCCGCAAAAGGCTCTATTACAGCCTTTAGAGACCTGTGCACGTAGTTAACGGTGTTCTAAAGCCATGGCGCCAGGGAAAACGACTTGGGACGTTGTAGTCCATTGAGAGTGGAAGGACTAGACCGATGGTAACCTGCGCAGGCACGTGGAACAACGTGATTTACGTGTAAGGCCTTTATTAGGCCGCAAAAGGCCTATTACAGCCTTTAGAGGCCTGTGCACGTAGTTAACGGTGTTCTAAAGCCATGGCGCCAGGGAAAACGACTTGGGACGTTGTAGTCCATTGAGAGTGGAAGGACTAGACCGATGGTAACCTGCGCAGGCAAGTGGAACAACGTGATTTACGTGTAAGGCCTTTATTAGGCCGCAAAAGGCCTATTACAGCCTTTAGAGGCCTGTGCACGTAGTTAACGGTGTTCTAAAGCCATGGCGCCAGGGAAAACGACTTGGGACGTTGTAGTCCATTGAGAGTGGAAGGACTAGACCGATGGTAACCTGCGCAGGCACGTGGAACAACGTGATTTACGTGTAAGGCCTTTATTAGGCCGCAAAAGGCTCTATTACAGCCTTTAGAGGCCTGTGCACGTAGTTAACGGTGTTCTAAAGCCATGGCGCCAGGGAAAACGACTTGGGACGTTGTAGTCCATTGAGAGTGGAAGGACTAGACCGATGGTAACCTGCGCAGGCACGTGGAACAACGTGATTTACGTGTAAGGCCTTTATTAGGCCGCAAAAGGCTCTATTACAGCCTTTAGAGGCCTGTGCACGTAGTTAACGGTGTTCTAAAGCCATGGCGCCAGGGAAAACGACTTGGGACGTTGTAGTCCATTGAGAGTGGAAGGACTAGACCGATGGTAACCTGCGCAGGCACGTGGAACAACGTGATTTACGTGTAAGGCCTTTATTAGGCCGCAAAAGGCTCTATTACAGCCTTTAGAGGCCTGTGCACGTAGTTAACGGTGTTCTAAAGCCATGGCGCCAGGGAAAACGACTTGGGACGTTGTAGTCCATTGAGAGTGGAAGGACTAGACCGATGGTAACCTGCGCAGGCACGTGGAACAACGTGATTTACGTGTAAGGCCTTTATTAGGCCGCAAAAGGCCTATTACAGCCTTTAGAGGCCTGTGCACGTAGTTAACGGTGTTCTAAAGCCATGGCGCCAGGGAAAACGACTTGGGACGTTGTAGTCCATTGAGAGTGGAAGGACTAGACCGATGGTAACCTGCGCAGGCAAGTGGAACAACGTGATTTACGTGTAAGGCCTTTATTAGGCCGCAAAAGGCTCTATTACAGCCTTTAGAGGCCTGTGCACGTAGTTAACGGTGTTCTAAAGCCATGGCGCCAGGGAAAACGACTTGGGACGTTGTAGTCCATTGAGAGTGGAAGGATTAGACCGATGGTAACCTGCGCAGGCAAGTGGAACAACGTGATTTACGTGTAAGGCCTTTATTAGGCGGCAAAAGGCCGTATTACAGCCTTTAGAGGCCTGTGCACGTAGTTAACGGTGTTCTAAAGCCATGGCGCCAGGAAAACGACTTGGGACGTTGTAGTCCATTGAGAGTGGAAGGACTAGACCGATGGTAACCTGCGCAGGCACGTGGAACAACGTGATTTACGTGTAAGGCCTTTATTAGGCGCAAAAGGCTCTATTACAGCCTTTAGAGGCCTGTGCACGTAGTTAACGGTGTTCTAAAGCCATGGCGCCAGGGAAAACGACTTGGGACGTTGTAGTCCATTGAGAGTGGAAGGACTAGACCGATGGTAACCTGCGCAGGCACGTGGAACAACGTGATTTACGTGTAAGGCCTTTATTAGGCCGCAAAAGGCCTATTACAGCCTTTAGAGGCCTGTGCACGTAGTTAACGGTGTTCTAAAGCCATGGCGCCAGGGAAAACGACTTGGGACGTTGTAGTCCATTGAGAGTGGAAGGACTAGACCGATGGTAACCTGCGCAGGCACGTGGAACAACGTGATTTACGTGTAAGGCCTTTATTAGGCCGCAAAAGGCTCTATTACAGCCTTTAGAGACCTGTGCACGTAGTTAACGGTGTTCTAAAGCCATGGCGCCAGGGAAAACGACTTGGGACGTTGTAGTCCATTGAGAGTGGAAGGACTAGACCGATGGTAACCTGCGCAGGCACGTGGAACAACGTGATTTACGTGTAAGGCCTTTATTAGGCGCAAAAGGCCTATTACAGCCTTTAGAGGCCTGTGCACGTAGTTAACGGTGTTCTAAAGCCATGGCGCCAGGGAAAACGACTTGGGACGTTGTAGTCCATTGAGAGTGGAAGGACTAGACCGATGGTAACCTGCGCAGGCACGTGGAACAACGTGATTTACGTGTAAGGCCTTTATTAGGCGGCAAAAGGCCTATTACAGCCTTTAGAGGCCTGTGCACGTAGTTAACGGTGTTCTAAAGCCATGGCGCCAGGGAAAACGACTTGGGACGTTGTAGTCCATTGAGAGTGGAAGGACTAGACCGATGGTAACCTGCGCAGGCAAGTGGAACAACGTGATTTACGTGTAAGGCCTTTATTAGGCCGCAAAAGGCTCTATTACAGCCTTTAGAGGCCTGTGCACGTAGTTAACGGTGTTCTAAAGCCATGGCGCCAGGAAAACGACTTGGGACGTTGTAGTCCATTGAGAGTGGAAGGACTAGACCGATGGTAACCTGCGCAGGCAAGTGGAACAACGTGATTTACGTGTAAGGCCTTTATTAGGCCGCAAAAGGCCTATTACAGCCTTTAGAGGCCTGTGCACGTAGTTAACGGTGTTCTAAAGCCATGGCGCCAGGGAAAACGACTTGGGACGTTGTAGTCCATTGAGAGTGGAAGGACTAGACCGATGGTAACCTGCGCAGGCACGTGGAACAACGTGATTTACGTGTAAGGCCTTTATTAGGCGGCAAAAGGCCTATTACAGCCTTTAGAGGCCTGTGCACGTAGTTAACGGTGTTCTAAAGCCATGGCGCCAAGGAAAACGACTTGGGACGTTGTAGTCCATTGAGAGTGGAAGGACTAGACCGATGGTAACCTGCGCAGGCACGTGGAACAACGTGATTTACGTGTAAGGCCTTTATTAGGCGGCAAAAGGCCTATTACAGCCTTTAGAGGCCTGTGCACGTAGTTAACGGTGTTCTAAAGCCATGGCGCCAGGAAAACGACTTGGGACGTTGTAGTCCATTGAGAGTGGAAGGACTAGACCGATGGTAACCTGCGCAGGCACGTGGAACAACGTGATTTACGTGTAAGGCCTTTATTAGGCGGCAAAAGGCCTATTACAGCCTTTAGAGGCCTGTGCACGTAGTTAACGGTGTTCTAAAGCCATGGCGCCAGGAAAACGACTTGGGACGTTGTAGTCCATTGAGAGTGGAAGGACTAGACCGATGGTAACCTGCGCAGGCACGTGGAACAACGTGATTTACGTGTAAGGCCTTTATTAGGCCGCAAAAGGCCTATTACAGCCTTTAGAGGCCTGTGCACGTAGTTAACGGTGTTCTAAAGCCATGGCGCCAGGGAAAACGACTTGGGACGTTGTAGTCCATTGAGAGTGGAAGGACTAGACCGATGGTAACCTGCGCAGGCACGTGGAACAACGTGATTTACGTGTAAGGCCTTTATTAGGCGGCAAAAGGCCGTATTACAGCCTTTAGAGGCCTGTGCACGTAGTTAACGGTGTTCTAAAGCCATGGCGCCAGGGAAAACGACTTGGGACGTTGTAGTCCATTGAGAGTGGAAGGATTAGACCGATGGTAACCTGCGCAGGCAAGTGGAACAACGTGATTTACGTGTAAGGCCTTTATTAGGCCGCAAAAGGCCTATTACAGCCTTTAGAGGCCTGTGCACGTAGTTAACGGTGTTCTAAAGCCATGGCGCCAGGGAAAACGACTTGGGACGTTGTAGTCCATTGAGAGTGGAAGGACTAGACCGATGGTAACCTGCGCAGGCACGTGGAACAACGTGATTTACGTGTAAGGCCTTTATTAGGCCGCAAAAGGCTCTATTACAGCCTTTAGAGACCTGTGCACGTAGTTAACGGTGTTCTAAAGCCATGGCGCCAGGGAAAACGACTTGGGACGTTGTAGTCCATTGAGAGTGGAAGGACTAGACCGATGGTAACCTGCGCAGGCACGTGGAACAACGTGATTTACGTGTAAGGCCTTTATTAGGCGCAAAAGGCCTATTACAGCCTTTAGAGGCCTGTGCACGTAGTTAACGGTGTTCTAAAGCCATGGCGCCAGGGAAAACGACTTGGGACGTTGTAGTCCATTGAGAGTGGAAGGACTAGACCGATGGTAACCTGCGCAGGCACGTGGAACAACGTGATTTACGTGTAAGGCCTTTATTAGGCCGCAAAAGGCTCTATTACAGCCTTTAGAGGCCTGTGCACGTAGTTAACGGTGTTCTAAAGCCATGGCGCCAGGGAAAACGACTTGGGACGTTGTAGTCCATTGAGAGTGGAAGGACTAGACCGATGGTAACCTGCGCAGGCAAGTGGAACAACGTGATTTACGTGTAAGGCCTTTATTAGGCGGCAAAAGGCCGTATTACAGCCTTTAGAGGCCTGTGCACGTAGTTAACGGTGTTCTAAAGCCATGGCGCCAGGAAAACGACTTGGGACGTTGTAGTCCATTGAGAGTGGAAGGACTAGACCGATGGTAACCTGCGCAGGCACGTGGAACAACGTGATTTACGTGTAAGGCCTTTATTAGGCCGCAAAAGGCTCTATTACAGCCTTTAGAGGCCTGTGCACGTAGTTAACGGTGTTCTAAAGCCATGGCGCCAGGGAAAACGACTTGGGACGTTGTAGTCCATTGAGAGTGGAAGGACTAGACCGATGGTAACCTGCGCAGGCAAGTGGAACAACGTGATTTACGTGTAAGGCCTTTATTAGGCGGCAAAAGGCCTATTACAGCCTTTAGAGGCCTGTGCACGTAGTTAACGGTGTTCTAAAGCCATGGCGCCAGGAAAACGACTTGGGACGTTGTAGTCCATTGAGAGTGGAAGGACTAGACCGATGGTAACCTGCGCAGGCACGTGGAACAACGTGATTTACGTGTAAGGCCTTTATTAGGCGGCAAAAGGCCTATTACAGCCTTTAGAGGCCTGTGCACGTAGTTAACGGTGTTCTAAAGCCATGGCGCCAGGGAAAACGACTTGGGACGTTGTAGTCCATTGAGAGTGGAAGGACTAGACCGATGGTAACCTGCGCAGGCAAGTGGAACAACGTGATTTACGTGTAAGGCCTTTATTAGGCGGCAAAAGGCCTATTACAGCCTTTAGAGGCCTGTGCACGTAGTTAACGGTGTTCTAAAGCCATGGCGCCAGGGAAAACGACTTGGGACGTTGTAGTCCATTGAGAGTGGAAGGACTAGACCGATGGTAACCTGCGCAGGCACGTGGAACAACGTGATTTACGTGTAAGGCCTTTATTAGGCGGCAAAAGGCCTATTACAGCCTTTAGAGGCCTGTGCACGTAGTTAACGGTGTTCTAAAGCCATGGCGCCAGGGAAAACGACTTGGGACGTTGTAGTCCATTGAGAGTGGAAGGACTAGACCGATGGTAACCTGCGCAGGCAAGTGGAACAACGTGATTTACGTGTAAGGCCTTTATTAGGCGGCAAAAGGCCTATTACAGCCTTTAGAGGCCTGTGCACGTAGTTAACGGTGTTCTAAAGCCATGGCGCCAGGGAAAACGACTTGGGACGTTGTAGTCCATTGAGAGTGGAAGGACTAGACCGATGGTAACCTGCGCAGGCAAGTGGAACAACGTGATTTACGTGTAAGGCCTTTATTAGGCGCAAAAGGCCGTATTACAGCCTTTAGAGGCCTGTGCACGTAGTTAACGGTGTTCTAAAGCCATGGCGCCAGGGAAAACGACTTGGGACGTTGTAGTCCATTGAGAGTGGAAGGACTAGACCGATGGTAACCTGCGCAGGCACGTGGAACAACGTGATTTACGTGTAAGGCCTTTATTAGGCCGCAAAAGGCCTATTACAGCCTTTAGAGGCCTGTGCACGTAGTTAACGGTGTTCTAAAGCCATGGCGCCAGGGAAAACGACTTGGGACGTTGTAGTCCATTGAGAGTGGAAGGACTAGACCGATGGTAACCTGCGCAGGCAAGTGGAACAACGTGATTTACGTGTAAGGCCTTTATTAGGCCGCAAAAGGCCTATTACAGCCTTTAGAGGCCTGTGCACGTAGTTAACGGTGTTCTAAAGCCATGGCGCCAGGGAAAACGACTTGGGACGTTGTAGTCCATTGAGAGTGGAAGGACTAGACCGATGGTAACCTGCGCAGGCACGTGGAACAACGTGATTTACGTGTAAGGCCTTTATTAGGCGCAAAAGGCTCTATTACAGCCTTTAGAGGCCTGTGCACGTAGTTAACGGTGTTCTAAAGCCATGGCGCCAGGGAAAACGACTTGGGACGTTGTAGTCCATTGAGAGTGGAAGGACTAGACCGATGGTAACCTGCGCAGGCACGTGGAACAACGTGATTTACGTGTAAGGCCTTTATTAGGCCGCAAAAGGCTCTATTACAGCCTTTAGAGGCCTGTGCACGTAGTTAACGGTGTTCTAAAGCCATGGCGCCAGGGAAAACGACTTGGGACGTTGTAGTCCATTGAGAGTGGAAGGACTAGACCGATGGTAACCTGCGCAGGCACGTGGAACAACGTGATTTACGTGTAAGGCCTTTATTAGGCGGCAAAAGGCCTATTACAGCCTTTAGAGGCCTGTGCACGTAGTTAACGGTGTTCTAAAGCCATGGCGCCAGGGAAAACGACTTGGGACGTTGTAGTCCATTGAGAGTGGAAGGACTAGACCGATGGTAACCTGCGCAGGCACGTGGAACAACGTGATTTACGTGTAAGGCCTTTATTAGGCCGCAAAAGGCTCTATTACAGCCTTTAGAGGCCTGTGCACGTAGTTAACGGTGTTCTAAAGCCATGGCGCCAGGGAAAACGACTTGGGACGTTGTAGTCCATTGAGAGTGGAAGGACTAGACCGATGGTAACCTGCGCAGGCAAGTGGAACAACGTGATTTACGTGTAAGGCCTTTATTAGGCGGCAAAAGGCCGTATTACAGCCTTTAGAGGCCTGTGCACGTAGTTAACGGTGTTCTAAAGCCATGGCGCCAGGGAAAACGACTTGGGACGTTGTAGTCCATTGAGAGTGGAAGGACTAGACCGATGGTAACCTGCGCAGGCACGTGGAACAACGTGATTTACGTGTAAGGCCTTTATTAGGCCGCAAAAGGCTCTATTACAGCCTTTAGAGACCTGTGCACGTAGTTAACGGTGTTCTAAAGCCATGGCGCCAGGGAAAACGACTTGGGACGTTGTAGTCCATTGAGAGTGGAAGGACTAGACCGATGGTAACCTGCGCAGGCACGTGGAACAACGTGATTTACGTGTAAGGCCTTTATTAGGCCGCAAAAGGCTCTATTACAGCCTTTAGAGGCCTGTGCACGTAGTTAACGGTGTTCTAAAGCCATGGCGCCAGGGAAAACGACTTGGGACGTTGTAGTCCATTGAGAGTGGAAGGATTAGACCGATGGTAACCTGCGCAGGCAAGTGGAACAACGTGATTTACGTGTAAGGCCTTTATTAGGCGGCAAAAGGCCTATTACAGCCTTTAGAGGCCTGTGCACGTAGTTAACGGTGTTCTAAAGCCATGGCGCCAGGGAAAACGACTTGGGACGTTGTAGTCCATTGAGAGTGGAAGGACTAGACCGATGGTAACCTGCGCAGGCACGTGGAACAACGTGATTTACGTGTAAGGCCTTTATTAGGCCGCAAAAGGCTCTATTACAGCCTTTAGAGACCTGTGCACGTAGTTAACGGTGTTCTAAAGCCATGGCGCCAGGGAAAACGACTTGGGACGTTGTAGTCCATTGAGAGTGGAAGGACTAGACCGATGGTAACCTGCGCAGGCACGTGGAACAACGTGATTTACGTGTAAGGCCTTTATTAGGCGGCAAAAGGCCGTATTACAGCCTTTAGAGGCCTGTGCACGTAGTTAACGGTGTTCTAAAGCCATGGCGCCAGGGAAAACGACTTGGGACGTTGTAGTCCATTGAGAGTGGAAGGACTAGACCGATGGTAACCTGCGCAGGCAAGTGGAACAACGTGATTTACGTGTAAGGCCTTTATTAGGCGGCAAAAGGCCGTATTACAGCCTTTAGAGGCCTGTGCACGTAGTTAACGGTGTTCTAAAGCCATGGCGCCAAGGAAAACGACTTGGGACGTTGTAGTCCATTGAGAGTGGAAGGACTAGACCGATGGTAACCTGCGCAGGCACGTGGAACAACGTGATTTACGTGTAAGGCCTTTATTAGGCCGCAAAAGGCTCTATTACAGCCTTTAGAGACCTGTGCACGTAGTTAACGGTGTTCTAAAGCCATGGCGCCAGGGAAAACGACTTGGGACGTTGTAGTCCATTGAGAGTGGAAGGACTAGACCGATGGTAACCTGCGCAGGCACGTGGAACAACGTGATTTACGTGTAAGGCCTTTATTAGGCGGCAAAAGGCCTATTACAGCCTTTAGAGGCCTGTGCACGTAGTTAACGGTGTTCTAAAGCCATGGCGCCAGGGAAAACGACTTGGGACGTTGTAGTCCATTGAGAGTGGAAGGACTAGACCGATGGTAACCTGCGCAGGCAAGTGGAACAACGTGATTTACGTGTAAGGCCTTTATTAGGCGGCAAAAGGCCGTATTACAGCCTTTAGAGGCCTGTGCACGTAGTTAACGGTGTTCTAAAGCCATGGCGCCAGGAAAACGACTTGGGACGTTGTAGTCCATTGAGAGTGGAAGGACTAGACCGATGGTAACCTGCGCAGGCACGTGGAACAACGTGATTTACGTGTAAGGCCTTTATTAGGCCGCAAAAGGCTCTATTACAGCCTTTAGAGACCTGTGCACGTAGTTAACGGTGTTCTAAAGCCATGGCGCCAGGGAAAACGACTTGGGACGTTGTAGTCCATTGAGAGTGGAAGGACTAGACCGATGGTAACCTGCGCAGGCACGTGGAACAACGTGATTTACGTGTAAGGCCTTTATTAGGCCGCAAAAGGCTCTATTACAGCCTTTAGAGGCCTGTGCACGTAGTTAACGGTGTTCTAAAGCCATGGCGCCAGGGAAAACGACTTGGGACGTTGTAGTCCATTGAGAGTGGAAGGATTAGACCGATGGTAACCTGCGCAGGCAAGTGGAACAACGTGATTTACGTGTAAGGCCTTTATTAGGCGGCAAAAGGCCGTATTACAGCCTTTAGAGGCCTGTGCACGTAGTTAACGGTGTTCTAAAGCCATGGCGCCAGGGAAAACGACTTGGGACGTTGTAGTCCATTGAGAGTGGAAGGACTAGACCGATGGTAACCTGCGCAGGCAAGTGGAACAACGTGATTTACGTGTAAGGCCTTTATTAGGCGGCAAAAGGCCTATTACAGCCTTTAGAGGCCTGTGCACGTAGTTAACGGTGTTCTAAAGCCATGGCGCCAAGGAAAACGACTTGGGACGTTGTAGTCCATTGAGAGTGGAAGGACTAGACCGATGGTAACCTGCGCAGGCACGTGGAACAACGTGATTTACGTGTAAGGCCTTTATTAGGCGGCAAAAGGCTCTATTACAGCCTTTAGAGGCCTGTGCACGTAGTTAACGGTGTTCTAAAGCCATGGCGCCAGGGAAAACGACTTGGGACGTTGTAGTCCATTGAGAGTGGAAGGACTAGACCGATGGTAACCTGCGCAGGCACGTGGAACAACGTGATTTACGTGTAAGGCCTTTATTAGGCGGCAAAAGGCCTATTACAGCCTTTAGAGGCCTGTGCACGTAGTTAACGGTGTTCTAAAGCCATGGCGCCAGGGAAAACGACTTGGGACGTTGTAGTCCATTGAGAGTGGAAGGACTAGACCGATGGTAACCTGCGCAGGCACGTGGAACAACGTGATTTACGTGTAAGGCCTTTATTAGGCGGCAAAAGGCCGTATTACAGCCTTTAGAGGCCTGTGCACGTAGTTAACGGTGTTCTAAAGCCATGGCGCCAGGGAAAACGACTTGGGACGTTGTAGTCCATTGAGAGTGGAAGGACTAGACCGATGGTAACCTGCGCAGGCACGTGGAACAACGTGATTTACGTGTAAGGCCTTTATTAGGCCGCAAAAGGCTCTATTACAGCCTTTAGAGGCCTGTGCACGTAGTTAACGGTGTTCTAAAGCCATGGCGCCAGGGAAAACGACTTGGGACGTTGTAGTCCATTGAGAGTGGAAGGACTAGACCGATGGTAACCTGCGCAGGCAAGTGGAACAACGTGATTTACGTGTAAGGCCTTTATTAGGCCGCAAAAGGCTCTATTACAGCCTTTAGAGGCCTGTGCACGTAGTTAACGGTGTTCTAAAGCCATGGCGCCAGGGAAAACGACTTGGGACGTTGTAGTCCATTGAGAGTGGAAGGATTAGACCGATGGTAACCTGCGCAGGCAAGTGGAACAACGTGATTTACGTGTAAGGCCTTTATTAGGCGGCAAAAGGCCGTATTACAGCCTTTAGAGGCCTGTGCACGTAGTTAACGGTGTTCTAAAGCCATGGCGCCAGGGAAAACGACTTGGGACGTTGTAGTCCATTGAGAGTGGAAGGACTAGACCGATGGTAACCTGCGCAGGCACGTGGAACAACGTGATTTACGTGTAAGGCCTTTATTAGGCCGCAAAAGGCTCTATTACAGCCTTTAGAGGCCTGTGCACGTAGTTAACGGTGTTCTAAAGCCATGGCGCCAGGGAAAACGACTTGGGACGTTGTAGTCCATTGAGAGTGGAAGGATTAGACCGATGGTAACCTGCGCAGGCACGTGGAACAACGTGATTTACGTGTAAGGCCTTTATTAGGCGGCAAAAGGCCGTATTACAGCCTTTAGAGGCCTGTGCACGTAGTTAACGGTGTTCTAAAGCCATGGCGCCAGGGAAAACGACTTGGGACGTTGTAGTCCATTGAGAGTGGAAGGACTAGACCGATGGTAACCTGCGCAGGCACGTGGAACAACGTGATTTACGTGTAAGGCCTTTATTAGGCCGCAAAAGGCTCTATTACAGCCTTTAGAGACCTGTGCACGTAGTTAACGGTGTTCTAAAGCCATGGCGCCAGGGAAAACGACTTGGGACGTTGTAGTCCATTGAGAGTGGAAGGACTAGACCGATGGTAACCTGCGCAGGCACGTGGAACAACGTGATTTACGTGTAAGGCCTTTATTAGGCGCAAAAGGCTCTATTACAGCCTTTAGAGGCCTGTGCACGTAGTTAACGGTGTTCTAAAGCCATGGCGCCAGGGAAAACGACTTGGGACGTTGTAGTCCATTGAGAGTGGAAGGATTAGACCGATGGTAACCTGCGCAGGCACGTGGAACAACGTGATTTACGTGTAAGGCCTTTATTAGGCGGCAAAAGGCCTATTACAGCCTTTAGAGGCCTGTGCACGTAGTTAACGGTGTTCTAAAGCCATGGCGCCAGGGAAAACGACTTGGGACGTTGTAGTCCATTGAGAGTGGAAGGACTAGACCGATGGTAACCTGCGCAGGCACGTGGAACAACGTGATTTACGTGTAAGGCCTTTATTAGGCGGCAAAAGGCCTATTACAGCCTTTAGAGGCCTGTGCACGTAGTTAACGGTGTTCTAAAGCCATGGCGCCAGGGAAAACGACTTGGGACGTTGTAGTCCATTGAGAGTGGAAGGACTAGACCGATGGTAACCTGCGCAGGCACGTGGAACAACGTGATTTACGTGTAAGGCCTTTATTAGGCGGCAAAAGGCTCTATTACAGCCTTTAGAGGCCTGTGCACGTAGTTAACGGTGTTCTAAAGCCATGGCGCCAGGGAAAACGACTTGGGACGTTGTAGTCCATTGAGAGTGGAAGGACTAGACCGATGGTAACCTGCGCAGGCACGTGGAACAACGTGATTTACGTGTAAGGCCTTTATTAGGCCGCAAAAGGCTCTATTACAGCCTTTAGAGGCCTGTGCACGTAGTTAACGGTGTTCTAAAGCCATGGCGCCAGGGAAAACGACTTGGGACGTTGTAGTCCATTGAGAGTGGAAGGACTAGACCGATGGTAACCTGCGCAGGCAAGTGGAACAACGTGATTTACGTGTAAGGCCTTTATTAGGCGGCAAAAGGCCTATTACAGCCTTTAGAGGCCTGTGCACGTAGTTAACGGTGTTCTAAAGCCATGGCGCCAGGGAAAACGACTTGGGACGTTGTAGTCCATTGAGAGTGGAAGGACTAGACCGATGGTAACCTGCGCAGGCACGTGGAACAACGTGATTTACGTGTAAGGCCTTTATTAGGCCGCAAAAGGCTCTATTACAGCCTTTAGAGACCTGTGCACGTAGTTAACGGTGTTCTAAAGCCATGGCGCCAGGGAAAACGACTTGGGACGTTGTAGTCCATTGAGAGTGGAAGGACTAGACCGATGGTAACCTGCGCAGGCACGTGGAACAACGTGATTTACGTGTAAGGCCTTTATTAGGCGGCAAAAGGCCTATTACAGCCTTTAGAGGCCTGTGCACGTAGTTAACGGTGTTCTAAAGCCATGGCGCCAGGGAAAACGACTTGGGACGTTGTAGTCCATTGAGAGTGGAAGGACTAGACCGATGGTAACCTGCGCAGGCACGTGGAACAACGTGATTTACGTGTAAGGCCTTTATTAGGCGGCAAAAGGCCTATTACAGCCTTTAGAGGCCTGTGCACGTAGTTAACGGTGTTCTAAAGCCATGGCGCCAGGGAAAACGACTTGGGACGTTGTAGTCCATTGAGAGTGGAAGGACTAGACCGATGGTAACCTGCGCAGGCAAGTGGAACAACGTGATTTACGTGTAAGGCCTTTATTAGGCCGCAAAAGGCTCTATTACAGCCTTTAGAGACCTGTGCACGTAGTTAACGGTGTTCTAAAGCCATGGCGCCAGGGAAAACGACTTGGGACGTTGTAGTCCATTGAGAGTGGAAGGACTAGACCGATGGTAACCTGCGCAGGCACGTGGAACAACGTGATTTACGTGTAAGGCCTTTATTAGGCGGCAAAAGGCCTATTACAGCCTTTAGAGGCCTGTGCACGTAGTTAACGGTGTTCTAAAGCCATGGCGCCAGGGAAAACGACTTGGGACGTTGTAGTCCATTGAGAGTGGAAGGACTAGACCGATGGTAACCTGCGCAGGCAAGTGGAACAACGTGATTTACGTGTAAGGCCTTTATTAGGCGGCAAAAGGCCGTATTACAGCCTTTAGAGGCCTGTGCACGTAGTTAACGGTGTTCTAAAGCCATGGCGCCAGGGAAAACGACTTGGGACGTTGTAGTCCATTGAGAGTGGAAGGACTAGACCGATGGTAACCTGCGCAGGCACGTGGAACAACGTGATTTACGTGTAAGGCCTTTATTAGGCGCAAAAGGCCTATTACAGCCTTTAGAGGCCTGTGCACGTAGTTAACGGTGTTCTAAAGCCATGGCGCCAGGGAAAACGACTTGGGACGTTGTAGTCCATTGAGAGTGGAAGGACTAGACCGATGGTAACCTGCGCAGGCACGTGGAACAACGTGATTTACGTGTAAGGCCTTTATTAGGCGGCAAAAGGCCTATTACAGCCTTTAGAGGCCTGTGCACGTAGTTAACGGTGTTCTAAAGCCATGGCGCCAGGGAAAACGACTTGGGACGTTGTAGTCCATTGAGAGTGGAAGGACTAGACCGATGGTAACCTGCGCAGGCAAGTGGAACAACGTGATTTACGTGTAAGGCCTTTATTAGGCGGCAAAAGGCCGTATTACAGCCTTTAGAGGCCTGTGCACGTAGTTAACGGTGTTCTAAAGCCATGGCGCCAGGGAAAACGACTTGGGACGTTGTAGTCCATTGAGAGTGGAAGGACTAGACCGATGGTAACCTGCGCAGGCAAGTGGAACAACGTGATTTACGTGTAAGGCCTTTATTAGGCGGCAAAAGGCCTATTACAGCCTTTAGAGGCCTGTGCACGTAGTTAACGGTGTTCTAAAGCCATGGCGCCAGGGAAAACGACTTGGGACGTTGTAGTCCATTGAGAGTGGAAGGACTAGACCGATGGTAACCTGCGCAGGCACGTGGAACAACGTGATTTACGTGTAAGGCCTTTATTAGGCCGCAAAAGGCTCTATTACAGCCTTTAGAGGCCTGTGCACGTAGTTAACGGTGTTCTAAAGCCATGGCGCCAGGGAAAACGACTTGGGACGTTGTAGTCCATTGAGAGTGGAAGGATTAGACCGATGGTAACCTGCGCAGGCAAGTGGAACAACGTGATTTACGTGTAAGGCCTTTATTAGGCGGCAAAAGGCCTATTACAGCCTTTAGAGGCCTGTGCACGTAGTTAACGGTGTTCTAAAGCCATGGCGCCAGGGAAAACGACTTGGGACGTTGTAGTCCATTGAGAGTGGAAGGACTAGACCGATGGTAACCTGCGCAGGCAAGTGGAACAACGTGATTTACGTGTAAGGCCTTTATTAGGCGGCAAAAGGCCGTATTACAGCCTTTAGAGGCCTGTGCACGTAGTTAACGGTGTTCTAAAGCCATGGCGCCAAGGAAAACGACTTGGGACGTTGTAGTCATTGAGAGTGGAAGGACTAGACCGATGGTAACCTGCGCAGGCACGTGGAACAACGTGATTTACGTGTAAGGCCTTTATTAGGCCGCAAAAGGCTCTATTACAGCCTTTAGAGACCTGTGCACGTAGTTAACGGTGTTCTAAAGCCATGGCGCCAGGGAAAACGACTTGGGACGTTGTAGTCCATTGAGAGTGGAAGGATTAGACCGATGGTAACCTGCGCAGGCAAGTGGAACAACGTGATTTACGTGTAAGGCCTTTATTAGGCGGCAAAAGGCTCTATTACAGCCTTTAGAGGCCTGTGCACGTAGTTAACGGTGTTCTAAAGCCATGGCGCCAGGGAAAACGACTTGGGACGTTGTAGTCCATTGAGAGTGGAAGGACTAGACCGATGGTAACCTGCGCAGGCACGTGGAACAACGTGATTTACGTGTAAGGCCTTTATTAGGCGGCAAAAGGCCGTATTACAGCCTTTAGAGGCCTGTGCACGTAGTTAACGGTGTTCTAAAGCCATGGCGCCAAGGAAAACGACTTGGGACGTCGTAGTCCATTGAGAGTGGAAGGACTAGACCGATGGTAACCTGCGCAGGCACGTGGAACAACGTGATTTACGTGTAAGGCCTTTATTAGGCGGCAAAAGGCCGTATTACAGCCTTTAGAGGCCTGTGCACGTAGTTAACGGTGTTCTAAAGCCATGGCGCCAGGGAAAACGACTTGGGACGTTGTAGTCCATTGAGAGTGGAAGGACTAGACCGATGGTAACCTGCGCAGGCAAGTGGAACAACGTGATTTACGTGTAAGGCCTTTATTAGGCCGCAAAAGGCTCTATTACAGCCTTTAGAGACCTGTGCACGTAGTTAACGGTGTTCTAAAGCCATGGCGCCAGGGAAAACGACTTGGGACGTTGTAGTCCATTGAGAGTGGAAGGATTAGACCGATGGTAACCTGCGCAGGCAAGTGGAACAACGTGATTTACGTGTAAGGCCTTTATTAGGCGGCAAAAGGCCTATTACAGCCTTTAGAGGCCTGTGCACGTAGTTAACGGTGTTCTAAAGCCATGGCGCCAGGGAAAACGACTTGGGACGTTGTAGTCCATTGAGAGTGGAAGGACTAGACCGATGGTAACCTGCGCAGGCACGTGGAACAACGTGATTTACGTGTAAGGCCTTTATTAGGCCGCAAAAGGCCTATTACAGCCTTTAGAGGCCTGTGCACGTAGTTAACGGTGTTCTAAAGCCATGGCGCCAGGGAAAACGACTTGGGACGTTGTAGTCCATTGAGAGTGGAAGGACTAGACCGATGGTAACCTGCGCAGGCAAGTGGAACAACGTGATTTACGTGTAAGGCCTTTATTAGGCGGCAAAAGGCCTATTACAGCCTTTAGAGGCCTGTGCACGTAGTTAACGGTGTTCTAAAGCCATGGCGCCAGGGAAAACGACTTGGGACGTTGTAGTCCATTGAGAGTGGAAGGACTAGACCGATGGTAACCTGCGCAGGCACGTGGAACAACGTGATTTACGTGTAAGGCCTTTATTAGGCCGCAAAAGGCTCTATTACAGCCTTTAGAGACCTGTGCACGTAGTTAACGGTGTTCTAAAGCCATGGCGCCAGGGAAAACGACTTGGGACGTTGTAGTCCATTGAGAGTGGAAGGACTAGACCGATGGTAACCTGCGCAGGCACGTGGAACAACGTGATTTACGTGTAAGGCCTTTATTAGGCGGCAAAAGGCCGTATTACAGCCTTTAGAGGCCTGTGCACGTAGTTAACGGTGTTCTAAAGCCATGGCGCCAGGGAAAACGACTTGGGACGTTGTAGTCCATTGAGAGTGGAAGGACTAGACCGATGGTAACCTGCGCAGGCACGTGGAACAACGTGATTTACGTGTAAGGCCTTTATTAGGCCGCAAAAGGCTCTATTACAGCCTTTAGAGGCCTGTGCACGTAGTTAACGGTGTTCTAAAGCCATGGCGCCAGGGAAAACGACTTGGGACGTTGTAGTCCATTGAGAGTGGAAGGACTAGACCGATGGTAACCTGCGCAGGCAAGTGGAACAACGTGATTTACGTGTAAGGCCTTTATTAGGCGGCAAAAGGCCTATTACAGCCTTTAGAGGCCTGTGCACGTAGTTAACGGTGTTCTAAAGCCATGGCGCCAGGGAAAACGACTTGGGACGTTGTAGTCCATTGAGAGTGGAAGGACTAGACCGATGGTAACCTGCGCAGGCACGTGGAACAACGTGATTTACGTGTAAGGCCTTTATTAGGCCGCAAAAGGCTCTATTACAGCCTTTAGAGGCCTGTGCACGTAGTTAACGGTGTTCTAAAGCCATGGCGCCAGGGAAAACGACTTGGGACGTTGTAGTCCATTGAGAGTGGAAGGACTAGACCGATGGTAACCTGCGCAGGCACGTGGAACAACGTGATTTACGTGTAAGGCCTTTATTAGGCGCAAAAGGCTCTATTACAGCCTTTAGAGACCTGTGCACGTAGTTAACGGTGTTCTAAAGCCATGGCGCCAGGGAAAACGACTTGGGACGTTGTAGTCCATTGAGAGTGGAAGGACTAGACCGATGGTAACCTGCGCAGGCACGTGGAACAACGTGATTTACGTGTAAGGCCTTTATTAGGCCGCAAAAGGCTCTATTACAGCCTTTAGAGCCTGTGCACGTAGTTAACGGTGTTCTAAAGCCATGGCGCCAGGGAAAACGACTTGGGACGTTGTAGTCCATTGAGAGTGGAAGGACTAGACCGATGGTAACCTGCGCAGGCACGTGGAACAACGTGATTTACGTGTAAGGCCTTTATTAGGCGGCAAAAGGCCTATTACAGCCTTTAGAGGCCTGTGCACGTAGTTAACGGTGTTCTAAAGCCATGGCGCCAAGGGAAAACGACTTGGGACGTTGTAGTCCATTGAGAGTGGAAGGACTAGACCGATGGTAACCTGCGCAGGCACGTGGAACAACGTGATTTACGTGTAAGGCCTTTATTAGGCCGCAAAAGGCTCTATTACAGCCTTTAGAGGCCTGTGCACGTAGTTAACGGTGTTCTAAAGCCATGGCGCCAGGGAAAACGACTTGGGACGTTGTAGTCCATTGAGAGTGGAAGGACTAGACCGATGGTAACCTGCGCAGGCACGTGGAACAACGTGATTTACGTGTAAGGCCTTTATTAGGCGGCAAAAGGCCTATTACAGCCTTTAGAGGCCTGTGCACGTAGTTAACGGTGTTCTAAAGCCATGGCGCCAGGGAAAACGACTTGGGACGTTGTAGTCCATTGAGAGTGGAAGGACTAGACCGATGGTAACCTGCGCAGGCACGTGGAACAACGTGATTTACGTGTAAGGCCTTTATTAGGCGGCAAAAGGCCTATTACAGCCTTTAGAGGCCTGTGCACGTAGTTAACGGTGTTCTAAAGCCATGGCGCCAGGGAAAACGACTTGGGACGTTGTAGTCCATTGAGAGTGGAAGGACTAGACCGATGGTAACCTGCGCAGGCACGTGGAACAACGTGATTTACGTGTAAGGCCTTTATTAGGCGGCAAAAGGCCTATTACAGCCTTTAGAGGCCTGTGCACGTAGTTAACGGTGTTCTAAAGCCATGGCGCCAGGGAAAACGACTTGGGACGTTGTAGTCCATTGAGAGTGGAAGGACTAGACCGATGGTAACCTGCGCAGGCAAGTGGAACAACGTGATTTACGTGTAAGGCCTTTATTAGGCGGCAAAAGGCCTATTACAGCCTTTAGAGGCCTGTGCACGTAGTTAACGGTGTTCTAAAGCCATGGCGCCAGGGAAAACGACTTGGGACGTTGTAGTCCATTGAGAGTGGAAGGACTAGACCGATGGTAACCTGCGCAGGCACGTGGAACAACGTGATTTACGTGTAAGGCCTTTATTAGGCCGCAAAAGGCTCTATTACAGCCTTTAGAGGCCTGTGCACGTAGTTAACGGTGTTCTAAAGCCATGGCGCCAGGGAAAACGACTTGGGACGTTGTAGTCCATTGAGAGTGGAAGGACTAGACCGATGGTAACCTGCGCAGGCACGTGGAACAACGTGATTTACGTGTAAGGCCTTTATTAGGCCGCAAAAGGCTCTATTACAGCCTTTAGAGGCCTGTGCACGTAGTTAACGGTGTTCTAAAGCCATGGCGCCAGGGAAAACGACTTGGGACGTTGTAGTCCATTGAGAGTGGAAGGACTAGACCGATGGTAACCTGCGCAGGCACGTGGAACAACGTGATTTACGTGTAAGGCCTTTATTAGGCGGCAAAAGGCTCTATTACAGCCTTTAGAGGCCTGTGCACGTAGTTAACGGTGTTCTAAAGCCATGGCGCCAGGGAAAACGACTTGGGACGTTGTAGTCCATTGAGAGTGGAAGGATTAGACCGATGGTAACCTGCGCAGGCAAGTGGAACAACGTGATTTACGTGTAAGGCCTTTATTAGGCGGCAAAAGGCCTATTACAGCCTTTAGAGGCCTGTGCACGTAGTTAACGGTGTTCTAAAGCCATGGCGCCAGGAAAACGACTTGGGACGTTGTAGTCCATTGAGAGTGGAAGGACTAGACCGATGGTAACCTGCGCAGGCACGTGGAACAACGTGATTTACGTGTAAGGCCTTTATTAGGCGGCAAAAGGCCGTATTACAGCCTTTAGAGGCCTGTGCACGTAGTTAACGGTGTTCTAAAGCCATGGCGCCAGGGAAAACGACTTGGGACGTTGTAGTCCATTGAGAGTGGAAGGACTAGACCGATGGTAACCTGCGCAGGCAAGTGGAACAACGTGATTTACGTGTAAGGCCTTTATTAGGCCGCAAAAGGCTCTATTACAGCCTTTAGAGACCTGTGCACGTAGTTAACGGTGTTCTAAAGCCATGGCGCCAGGGAAAACGACTTGGGACGTTGTAGTCCATTGAGAGTGGAAGGACTAGACCGATGGTAACCTGCGCAGGCACGTGGAACAACGTGATTTACGTGTAAGGCCTTTATTAGGCGGCAAAAGGCCGTATTACAGCCTTTAGAGGCCTGTGCACGTAGTTAACGGTGTTCTAAAGCCATGGCGCCAGGGAAAACGACTTGGGACGTTGTAGTCCATTGAGAGTGGAAGGATTAGACCGATGGTAACCTGCGCAGGCAAGTGGAACAACGTGATTTACGTGTAAGGCCTTTATTAGGCGGCAAAAGGCCGTATTACAGCCTTTAGAGGCCTGTGCACGTAGTTAACGGTGTTCTAAAGCCATGGCGCCAAGGAAAACGACTTGAGACGTCGTAGTACATTGAGAGTGGAAGGACTAGACCGATGGTAACCTGCGCAGGCACGTGGAACAACGTGATTTACGTGTAAGGCCTTTATTAGGCCGCAAAAGGCCTATTACAGCCTTTAGAGGCCTGTGCACGTAGTTAACGGTGTTCTAAAGCCATGGCGCCAGGGAAAACGACTTGGGACGTTGTAGTCCATTGAGAGTGGAAGGACTAGACCGATGGTAACCTGCGCAGGCACGTGGAACAACGTGATTTACGTGTAAGGCCTTTATTAGGCCGCAAAAGGCTCTATTACAGCCTTTAGAGACCTGTGCACGTAGTTAACGGTGTTCTAAAGCCATGGCGCCAGGGAAAACGACTTGGGACGTTGTAGTCCATTGAGAGTGGAAGGATTAGACCGATGGTAACCTGCGCAGGCACGTGGAACAACGTGATTTACGTGTAAGGCCTTTATTAGGCGGCAAAAGGCCGTATTACAGCCTTTAGAGACCTGTGCACGTAGTTAACGGTGTTCTAAAGCCATGGCGCCAGGGAAAACGACTTGGGACGTTGTAGTCCATTGAGAGTGGAAGGACTAGACCGATGGTAACCTGCGGAGGCACGTGGAACAACGTGATTTACGTGTAAGGCCTTTATTAGGCCGCAAAAGGCTCTATTACAGCCTTTAGAGGCCTGTGCACGTAGTTGACGGTGTTCTAAAGCCATGGCGCCAAGGAAAACGACTTGGGACGTTGTAGTCCATTGAGAGTGGAAGGACTAGACCGATGGTAACCTGCGCAGGCAAGTGGAACAACGTGATTTACGTGTAAGGCCTTTATTAGGCCGCAAAAGGCTCTATTACAGCCTTTAGAGACCTGTGCACGTAGTTAACGGTGTTCTAAAGCCATGGCGCCAGGGAAAACGACTTGGGACGTTGTAGTCCATTGAGAGTGGAAGGACTAGACCGATGGTAACCTGCGCAGGCAAGTGGAACAACGTGATTTACGTGTAAGGCCTTTATTAGGCGGCAAAAGGCCGTATTACAGCCTTTAGAGGCCTGTGCACGTAGTTAACGGTGTTCTAAAGCCATGGCGCCAGGGAAAACGACTTGAGACGTTGTAGTTCATTGAGAGTGGAAGGACTAGACCGATGGTAACCTGCGCAGGCAAGTGGAACAACGTGATTTACGTGTAAGGCCTTTATTAGGCGGCAAAAGGCCGTATTACAGCCTTTAGAGGCCTGTGCACGTAGTTAACGGTGTTCTAAAGCCATGGCGCCAAGGAAAACGACTTGAGACGTCGTAGTACATTGAGAGCGGAAGGACTAGACCGATGGTAACCTGCGGAGGCACGTGGAACAACGTGATTTACGTGTAAGGCCTTTATTAGGCCGCAAAAGGCTCTATTACAGCCTTTAAGAGACCTGTGCACGCAGTTACGGTGTTCTAAAGCCATGGCGCCAGGGAAAACGACTTGGGACGTTGTAGTCCATTGAGAGTGGAAGGATTAGACCGATGGTAACCTGCGCAGGCAAGTGGAACAACGTGATTTACGTGTAAGGCCTTTATTAGGCGGCAAAGGCTCTATTACAGCCTTTAGAGGTCTGTGCACGTAGTTAACGGTGTTCTAAAGCCATGGCGCCAAGGAAAACGACTTGGGACGTTGTAGTCCATTGAGAGTGGAAGGACTAGACCGATGGTAACCTGCGCAGGCACGTGGAACAACGTGATTTACGTGTAAGGCCTTTATTAGGCGGCAAAAGGCCGTATTACAGCCTTTAGAGGCCTGTGCACGTAGTTAACGGTGTTCTAAAAGCCATGGCGCCAGGGAAAACGACTTGAGACGTTGTAGTCCATTGAGAGTGGAAGGATAGACCGATGGTAACCTGCGCAGGCAAGTGGAACAACGTGATTTACGTGTAAGGCCTTTATTAGCCGCAAAAGGCTCTAATACCGCCTTTAAAGGGTTCTGTGCACTTAGTGAACGGTGTTCTAAAGCCATGGCGCCAGGGAAAACTACTCTGGACGTTGTGTCCATTTGAGAGTGGATCTTCTTCCTTTTT
>JASGCC010001383.1:0-37838 GCA_030067915.1 Hydractinia echinata | reverse complement strand
TAAACTGCTTTCATTCGGCGTCTCATCAAAAATGAAATATTTTTGAAAACTACAAGTCTCATGGGTTTTAGTGGTGAAAAAATAATTTTAAAAATCGTTCGGGAAATGAGTTTACTCCCTGCTTACTTTCTTTGTATACATTCGACTATACGGGCGAGTCCGGGATTTACGGGAAATCGCGGGTTTTCGGTTGCCGGCGATTAAACTGCTTTCATTCGGCGTCTCATCAAAATGAAAATATTTTTGAAAACTACAAGTCTCATGGGTTTTAGTGGTGAAAAAATAATTTTAAAAATCGTTCGGGAAATGAGTTTACTCCCTGCTTACTTTCTTTGTATACATTCGACTATACGGGATTTACGGGAAATCGCGGGTTTTCGGTTGCCGGCGATTAAACTGCTTTCATTCGGCGTCTCATCAAAAATGAAAATATTTTTGAAAACTACAAGTCTCATGGGTTTTAGTGGTGAAAAAATAATTTTAAAAATCGTTCGGGAAATGAGTTTACTCCCTGCTTACTTTCTTTGTATACATTCGACTATACGGGATTTACGGGAAATCGCGGGTTTTCGGTTGCCGGCGATTAAACTGCTTTCATTCGGCGTCTCATCAAAAATGAAAATATTTTTGAAAACTACAAGTCTCATGGGTTTTAGTGGTGAAAAAATAATTTTAAAAATCGTTCGGGAAATGAGTTTACTCCCTTACTTTCTTTGTATACATTCGACTATACGGGCCGATCCGGGATTTACGGGAAATCGCGGGTTTTCGGTTGCCGGCGATTAAACTGCTTTCATTCGGCGTCTCATCAAATGAAAATATTTTTGAAAACTACAAGTCTCATGGGTTTTAGTGGTGAAAAAATAATTTTAAAAATCGTTCGGGAAATGAGTTTACTCCCTGCTTACTTTCTTTGTATACATTCGACTATACGGGATTTACGGGAAATCGCGGTTTTCGGTTGCCGGCGATTAAACTGCTTTCATTCGGCGTCTCATCAAAATGAAAATATTTTTGAAAACTACAAGTCTCATGGGTTTTAGTGGTAAAAATAATTTTAAAAATCGTTCGGGAAATGAGTTTACTCCCTGCTTACTTTCTTTGTATACATTCGACTATACGGGATTTACGGGAAATCGCGGGTTTTCGGTTGCCGGCGATTAAACTGCTTTCATTCGGCGTCTCATCAAAAATGAAAATATTTTTGAAAACTACAAGTCTCATGGGTTTTAGTGGTGAAAAAATAATTTTAAAAATCGTTCGGGAAATGAGTTTACTCCCTGCTTACTTTCTTTGTATACATTCGACTATACGGGCCGAGTCCGGGATTTACGGGAAATCGCGGGTTTTCGGTTGCCGGCGATTAAACTGCTTTCATTCGGCGTCTCATCAACTATGAAAATATTTTTGAAAACTACAAGTCTCATGGGTTTTAGTGGTGAAAAAATAATTTTAAAAATCGTTCGGGAAATGAGTTTACTCCCTGCTTACTTTCTTTGTATACATTCGACTATACGGGGAGTCCGGGATTTACGGGAAATCGCGGGTTTTCGGTTGCCGGCGATTAAACTGCTTTCATTCGGCGTCTCATCAAATGAAAAATATTTTTGAAAACTACAAGTCTCATGGGTTTTAGTGGTGAAAAAATAATTTTAAAAATCGTTCGGGAAATGAGTTTACTCCCTGCTTACTTTCTTTGTATACATTCGACTATAGACGGGATTTACGGGAAATCGCGGGTTTTCGGTTGCCGGCGATTAAACTGCTTTCATTCGGCGTCTCATCAAAAATGAAAATATTTTTGAAAACTACAAGTCTCATGGGTTTTAGTGGTGAAAAAATAATTTTAAAAATCGTTCGGGAAATGAGTTTACTCCCTGTTTACTTTCTTTGTATACATTCGACTATACGGGCCGAGTCCGGGATTTACGGGAAATCGCGGGTTTTCGGTTGCCGGCGATTAAACTGCTTTCATTCGGCGTCTCATCAAAATGAAAATATTTTTGAAAACTACAAGTCTCATGGGTTTTAGTGGTGAAAAAATAATTTTAAAAATCGTTCGGGAAATGAGTTTACTCCCTGCTTACTTTCTTTTTATACATTCGACTATACGGGCCGAGTCCGGGATTTACGGGAAATCGCGGGTTTTCGGTTGCCGGCGATTAAACTGCTTTCATTCGGCGTCTCATCAAAATGAAAATATTTTGAAAACTACAAGTCTCATGGGTTTTAGTGGTGAAAAAATAATTTTAAAAATCGTTCGGGAAATGAGTTTACTCCCTGCTTACTTTCTTTGTATACATTCGACTATACGGGATTTACGGGAAATCGCGGGTTTTCGGTTGCCGGCGATTAAACTGCTTTCATTCGGCGTCTCATCAAAAATGAAAATATTTTTGAAAACTACAAGTCTCATGGGTTTTAGTGGTGAAAAAATAATTTTAAAAATCGTTCGGGAAATGAGTTTACTCCCTGCTTACTTTCTTTGTATACATTCGACTATACGGGATTTACGGGAAATCGCGGGTTTTCGGTTGCCGGCGATTAAACTGCTTTCATTCGGCGTCTCATCAAAAATGAAAATATTTTTGAAAACTACAAGTCTCATGGGTTTTAGTGGTGAAAAAATAATTTTAAAAATCGTTCGGGAAATGAGTTTACTCCCTGCTTACTTTCTTTGTATACATTCGACTATACGGCCGAGTCCGGGATTTACGGGAAATCGCGGGTTTTCGGTTGCCGGCGATTAAACTGCTTTCATTCGGCGTCTCATCAAAATGAAAATATTTTTGAAAACTACAAGTCTCATGGGTTTTAGTGGTGAAAAAATAATTTTAAAAATCGTTCGGGAAATGAGTTTACTCCCTGCTTACTTTCTTTGTATACATTCGACTATACGGGCCGAGTCCGGGATTTACGGGAAATCGCGGGTTTTCGGTTGCCGGCGATTAAACTGCTTTCATTCGGCGTCTCATCAAAATGAAAATATTTTTGAAAACTACAAGTCTCATGGGTTTTAGTGGTGAAAAAATAATTTTAAAAATCGTTCGGGAAATGAGTTTACTCCCTGCTTACTTTCTTTGTATACATTCGACTATACGGGATTTACGGGAAATCGCGGGTTTTCGGTTGCCGGCGATTAAACTGCTTTCATTCGGCGTCTCATCAAAATGAAAATATTTTTGAAAACTACAAGTCTCATGGGTTTTAGTGGTGAAAAAATAATTTTAAAAATCGTTCGGGAAATGAGTTTACTCCCTGCTTACTTTCTTTGTATACATTCGACTATACGGGCCGATCCGGGATTTACGGGAAATCGCGGGTTTTCGGTTGCCGGCGATTAAACTGCTTTCATTCGGCGTCTCATCAAAATGAAAATTTTTTGAAAACTACAAGTCTCATGGGTTTTAGTGGTGAAAAAATAATTTTAAAAATCGTTCGGGAAATGAGTTTACTCCCTGCTTACTTTCTTTGTATACATTCGACTATACGGGCCGAGTCGGGATTTACGGGAAATCGCGGGTTTTCGGTTGCCGGCGATTAAACTGCTTTCATTCGGCGTCTCATCAAAATGAAAATATTTTTGAAAACTACAAGTCTCATGGGTTTTAGTGGTGAAAAAATAATTTTAAAAATCGTTCGGGAAATGAGTTTACTCCCTGCTTACTTTCTTTGTATACATTCGACTATACGGGATTTACGGGAAATCGCGGGTTTTCGGTTGCCGGCGATTAAACTGCTTTCATTCGGCGTCTCATCAAAAATGAAAATATTTTTGAAAACTACAAGTCTCATGGGTTTTAGTGGTGAAAAAATAATTTTAAAAATCGTTCGGGAAATGAGTTTACTCCCTGCTTACTTTCTTTGTATACATTCGACTATACGGGATTTACGGGAAATCGCGGGTTTTCGGTTGCCGGCGATTAAACTGCTTTCATTCGGCGTCTCATCAAAATGAAAATATTTTTGAAAACTACAAGTCTCATGGGTTTTAGTGGTGAAAAAATAATTTTAAAAATCGTTCGGGAAATGAGTTTACTCCCTGCTTACTTTCTTTGTATACATTCGACTATACGGGATTTACGGGAAATCGCGGGTTTTCGGTTGCCGGCGATTAAACTGCTTTCATTCGGCGTCTCATCAAAATGAAAATATTTTTGAAAACTACAAGTCTCATGGGTTTTAGTGGTGAAAAAATAATTTTAAAAATCGTTCGGGAAATGAGTTTACTCCCTGCTTACTTTCTTTGTATACATTCGACTATACGGGCCGAGTCCGGGATTTACGGGAAATCGCGGGTTTTCGGTTGCCGGCGATTAAACTGCTTTCATTCGGCGTCTCATCAAAAATGAAAATATTTTTGAAAACTACAAGTCTCATGGGTTTTAGTGGTGAAAAAATAATTTTAAAAATCGTTCGGGAAATGAGTTTACTCCCTGCTTACTTTCTTTGTATACATTCGACTATACGGGATTTACGGGAAATCGCGGGTTTTCGGTTGCCGGCGATTAAACTGCTTTCATTCGGCGTCTCAAAAATGAAAATATTTTTGAAAACTACAAGTCTCATGGGTTTTAGTGGTGAAAAAATAATTTTAAAAATCGTTCGGGAAATGAGTTTACTCCCTGCTTACTTTCTTTGTATACATTCGACTATACGGGCCGAGTCCGGGATTTACGGGAAATCGCGGGTTTTCGGTTGCCGGCGATTAAACTGCTTTCATTCGGCGTCTCATCAAAAATGAAAATATTTTTGAAAACTACAAGTCTCATGGGTTTTAGTGGTGAAAAAATAATTTTAAAAATCGTTCGGGAAATGAGTTTACTCCCTGCTTACTTTCTTTGTATACATTCGACTATACGGGATTTACGGGAAATCGCGGGTTTTCGGTTGCCGGCGATTAAACTGCTTTCATTCGGCGTCTCATCAAAAATGAAAATATTTTTGAAAACTACAAGTCTCATGGGTTTTAGTGGTGAAAAAATAATTTTAAAAATCGTTCGGGAAATGAGTTTACTCCCTGCTTACTTTCTTTGTATACATTCGACTATACGGGATTTACGGGAAATCGCGGGTTTTCGGTTGCCGGCGATTAAACTGCTTTCATTCGGCGTCTCATCAAAATGAAAATATTTTTGAAAACTACAAGTCTCATGGGTTTTAGTGGTGAAAAAATAATTTTAAAAATCGTTCGGGAAATGAGTTTACTCCCTGCTTACTTTCTTTGTATACATTCGACTATACGGCCGAGTCCGGATTTACGGGAAATCGCGGGTTTTCGGTTGCCGGCGATTAAACTGCTTTCATTCGGCGTCTCATCAAAAATGAAAATATTTTTGAAAACTACAAGTCTCATGGGTTTTAGTGGTGAAAAAATAATTTTAAAAATCGTTCGGGAAATGAGTTTACTCCCTGCTTACTTTCTTTGTATACATTCGACTATACGGGATTTACGGGAAATCGCGGGTTTTCGGTTGCCGGCGATTAAACTGCTTTCATTCGGCGTCTCATCAAAAATGAAAATATTTTTGAAAACTACAAGTCTCATGGGTTTTAGTGGTGAAAAAATAATTTTAAAAATCGTTCGGGAAATGAGTTTACTCCCTGCTTACTTTCTTTGTATACATTCGACTATACGGGCCGAGTCCGGGATTTACGGGAAATCGCGGGTTTTCGGTTGCCGGCGATTAAACTGCTTTCATTCGGCGTCTCATCAAAATGAAAATATTTTTGAAAACTACAAGTCTCATGGGTTTTAGTGGTGAAAAAATAATTTTAAAAATCGTTCGGGAAATGAGTTTACTCCCTGCTTACTTTCTTTGTATACATTCGACTATACGGGATTTACGGGAAATCGCGGGTTTTCGGTTGCCGGCGATTAAACTGCTTTCATTCGGCGTCTCATCAAAAATGAAAATATTTTTGAAAACTACAAGTCTCATGGGTTTTAGTGGTGAAAAAATAATTTTAAAAATCGTTCGGGAAATGAGTTTACTCCCTGCTTACTTTCTTTGTATACATTCGACTATACGACGGGATTTACGGGAAATCGCGGGTTTTCGGTTGCCGGCGATTAAACTGCTTTCATTCGGCGTCTCATCAAAATGAAAATATTTTTGAAAACTACAAGTCTCATGGGTTTTAGTGGTGAAAAAATAATTTTAAAAATCGTTCGGGAAATGAGTTTACTCCCTGCTTACTTTCTTTGTATACATTCGACTATACGGGCCGAGTCCGGGATTTACGGGAAATCGCGGGTTTTCGGTTGCCGGCGATTAAACTGCTTTCATTCGGCGTCTCATCAAAAATGAAAATATTTTTGAAAACTACAAGTCTCATGGGTTTTAGTGGTGAAAAAATAATTTTAAAAATCGTTCGGGAAATGAGTTTACTCCCTGCTTACTTTCTTTGTATACATTCGACTATACGGGATTTACGGGAAATCGCGGGTTTTCGGTTGCCGGCGATTAAACTGCTTTCATTCGGCGTCTCATCAAAATGAAAATTTTTGAAAACTACAAGTCTCATGGGTTTTAGTGGTGAAAAAATAATTTTAAAAATCGTTCGGGAAATGAGTTTACTCCCTGCTTACTTTCTTTGTATACATTCGACTATACGGGATTTACGGGAAATCGCGGGTTTTCGGTTGCCGGCGATTAAACTGCTTTCATTCGGCGTCTCATCAAAATGAAAATATTTTTGAAAACTACAAGTCTCATGGGTTTTAGTGGTGAAAAAATAATTTTAAAAATCGTTCGGGAAATGAGTTTACTCCCTGCTTACTTTCTTTGTATACATTCGACTATACGGGATTTACGGGAAATCGCGGGTTTTCGGTTGCCGGCGATTAAACTGCTTTCATTCGGCGTCTCATCAAAAATGAAAATATTTTTGAAAACTACAAGTCTCATGGGTTTTAGTGGTGAAAAAATAATTTTAAAAATCGTTCGGGAAATGAGTTTACTCCCTGCTTACTTTCTTTGTATACATTCGACTATACGGGCCGAGTCCGGGATTTACGGGAAATCGCGGGTTTTCGGTTGCCGGCGATTAAACTGCTTTCATTCGGCGTCTCATCAAAATGAAAATATTTTTGAAAACTACAAGTCTCATGGGTTTTAGTGGTGAAAAAATAATTTTAAAAATCGTTCGGGAAATGAGTTTACTCCCTGCTTACTTTCTTTGTATACATTCGACTATACGGGATTTACGGGAAATCGCGGGTTTTCGGTTGCCGGCGATTAAACTGCTTTCATTCGGCGTCTCATCAAAAATGAAAATATTTTTGAAAACTACAAGTCTCATGGGTTTTAGTGGTGAAAAAATAATTTTAAAAATCGTTCGGGAAATGAGTTTACTCCCTGCTTACTTTCTTTGTATACATTCGACTATACGGATTTACGGGAAATCGCGGGTTTTCGGTTGCCGGCGATTAAACTGCTTTCATTCGGCGTCTCATCAAAATGAAAATATTTTTGAAAACTACAAGTCTCATGGGTTTTAGTGGTGAAAAAATAATTTTAAAAATCGTTCGGGAAATGAGTTTACTCCCTGCTTACTTTCTTTGTATACATTCGACTATACGGGCCGAGTCCGGGATTTACGGGAAATCGCGGGTTTTCGGTTGCCGGCGATTAAACTGCTTTCATTCGGCGTCTCATCAAAAATGAAAATATTTTTGAAAACTACAAGTCTCATGGGTTTTAGTGGTGAAAAAATAATTTTAAAAATCGTTCGGGAAATGAGTTTACTCCCTGCTTACTTTCTTTGTATACATTCGACTATACGGGCCGAGTCCGGGATTTACGGGAAATCGCGGGTTTTCGGTTGCCGGCGATTAAACTGCTTTCATTCGGCGTCTCATCAAAATGAAAATATTTTTGAAAACTACAAGTCTCATGGGTTTTAGTGGTGAAAAAATAATTTTAAAAATCGTTCGGGAAATGAGTTTACTCCCTGCTTACTTTCTTTGTATACATTCGACTATACGGGATTTACGGGAAATCGCGGGTTTTCGGTTGCCGGCGATTAAACTGCTTTCATTCGGCGTCTCATCAAAATGAAAATATTTTTGAAAACTACAAGTCTCATGGGTTTTAGTGGTGAAAAAATAATTTTAAAAATCGTTCGGGAAATGAGTTTACTCCCTGCTTACTTTCTTTGTATACATTCGACTATACGGGATTTACGGGAAATCGCGGGTTTTCGGTTGCCGGCGATTAAACTGCTTTCATTCGGCGTCTCATCAAAAATGAAAATATTTTTGAAAACTACAAGTCTCATGGGTTTTAGTGGTGAAAAAATAATTTTAAAAATCGTTCGGGAAATGAGTTTACTCCCTGCTTACTTTCTTTGTATACATTCGACTATACGGGCCGAGTCCGGGATTTACGGGAAATCGCGGGTTTTCGGTTGCCGGCGATTAAACTGCTTTCATTCGGCGTCTCATCAAAATGAAAATATTTTTGAAAACTACAAGTCTCATGGGTTTTAGTGGTGAAAAAATAATTTTAAAAATCGTTCGGGAAATGAGTTTACTCCCTGCTTACTTTCTTTGTATACATTCGACTATACGGGATTTACGGGAAATCGCGGGTTTTCGGTTGCCGGCGATTAAACTGCTTTCATTCGGCGTCTCATCAAAAATGAAAATTTTTTGAAAACTACAAGTCTCATGGGTTTTAGTGGTGAAAAAATAATTTTAAAAATCGTTCGGGAAATGAGTTTACTCCCTGCTTACTTTCTTTGTATACATTCGACTATACGGGATTTACGGGAAATCGCGGGTTTTCGGTTGCCGGCGATTAAACTGCTTTCATTCGGCGTCTCATCAAAAATGAAAATATTTTTGAAAACTACAAGTCTCATGGGTTTTAGTGGTGAAAAAATAATTTTAAAAATCGTTCGGGAAATGAGTTTACTCCCTGCTTACTTTCTTTGTATACATTCGACTATACGGGATTTACGGGAAATCGCGGGTTTTCGGTTGCCGGCGATTAAACTGCTTTCATTCGGCGTCTCATCAAAAATGAAAATATTTTTGAAAACTACAAGTCTCATGGGTTTTAGTGGTGAAAAAATAATTTTAAAAATCGTTCGGGAAATGAGTTTACTCCCTGCTTACTTTCTTTGTATACATTCGACTATACGGGCCGAGTCCGGGATTTACGGGAAATCGCGGGTTTTCGGTTGCCGGCGATTAAACTGCTTTCATTCGGCGTCTCATCAAAATGAAAATATTTTTGAAAACTACAAGTCTCATGGGTTTTAGTGGTGAAAAAATAATTTTAAAAATCGTTCGGGAAATGAGTTTACTCCCTGCTTACTTTCTTTGTATACATTCGACTATACGGGATTTACGGGAAATCGCGGGTTTTCGGTTGCCGGCGATTAAACTGCTTTCATTCGGCGTCTCATCAAAAATGAAAATATTTTTGAAAACTACAAGTCTCATGGGTTTTAGTGGTGAAAAAATAATTTTAAAAATCGTTCGGGAAATGAGTTTACTCCCTGCTTACTTTCTTTGTATACATTCGACTATACGGGATTTACGGGAAATCGCGGGTTTTCGGTTGCCGGCGATTAAACTGCTTTCATTCGGCGTCTCATCAAAAATGAAAATATTTTTGAAAACTACAAGTCTCATGGGTTTTAGTGGTGAAAAAATAATTTTAAAAATCGTTCGGGAAATGAGTTTACTCCCTGCTTACTTTCTTTGTATACATTCGACTATACGGGCGAGTCCGGGATTTACGGGAAATCGCGGGTTTTCGGTTGCCGGCGATTAAACTGCTTTCATTCGGCGTCTCATCAAAATGAAAATATTTTTGAAAACTACAAGTCTCATGGGTTTTAGTGGTGAAAAAATAATTTTAAAAATCGTTCGGGAAATGAGTTTACTCCCTGCTTACTTTCTTTGTATACATTCGACTATACGGGCCGAGTCCGGGATTTACGGGAAATCGCGGGTTTTCGGTTGCCGGCGATTAAACTGCTTTCATTCGGCGTCTCATCAAAAATGAAAATATTTTTGAAAACTACAAGTCTCATGGGTTTTAGTGGTGAAAAAATAATTTTAAAAATCGTTCGGGAAATGAGTTTACTCCCTGCTTACTTTCTTTGTATACATTCGACTATACGGGATTTACGGGAAATCGCGGGTTTTCGGTTGCCGGCGATTAAACTGCTTTCATTCGGCGTCTCATCAAAATGAAAATATTTTTGAAAACTACAAGTCTCATGGGTTTTAGTGGTGAAAAAATAATTTTAAAAATCGTTCGGGAAATGAGTTTACTCCCTGCTTACTTTCTTTGTATACATTCGACTATACGGGATTTACGGGAAATCGCGGGTTTTCGGTTGCCGGCGATTAAACTGCTTTCATTCGGCGTCTCATCAAAATGAAAATATTTTTGAAAACTACAAGTCTCATGGGTTTTAGTGGTGAAAAAATAATTTTAAAAATCGTTCGGGAAATGAGTTTACTCCCTGCTTACTTTCTTTGTATACATTCGACTATACGGGCCGAGTCCGGATTTACGGGAAATCGCGGGTTTTCGGTTGCCGGCGATTAAACTGCTTTCATTCGGCGTCTCATCAAAATGAAAATATTTTTGAAAACTACAAGTCTCATGGGTTTTAGTGGTGAAAAAATAATTTTAAAAATCGTTCGGGAAATGAGTTTACTCCCTGCTTACTTTCTTTGTATACATTCGACTATACGGGATTTACGGGAAATCGCGGGTTTTCGGTTGCCGGCGATTAAACTGCTTTCATTCGGCGTCTCATCAAAATGAAAATATTTTTGAAAACTACAAGTCTCATGGGTTTTAGTGGTGAAAAAATAATTTTAAAAATCGTTCGGGAAATGAGTTTACTCCCTGCTTACTTTCTTTGTATACATTCGACTATACGGGATTTACGGGAAATCGCGGGTTTTCGGTTGCCGGCGATTAAACTGCTTTCATTCGGCGTCTCATCAAAAATGAAAATATTTTTGAAAACTACAAGTCTCATGGGTTTTAGTGGTGAAAAAATAATTTTAAAAATCGTTCGGGAAATGAGTTTACTCCCTGCTTACTTTCTTTGTATACATTCGACTATACGGGCCGAGTCCGGATTTACGGGAAATCGCGGGTTTTCGGTTGCCGGCGATTAAACTGCTTTCATTCGGCGTCTCATCAAAATGAAAATATTTTTGAAAACTACAAGTCTCATGGGTTTTAGTGGTGAAAAAATAATTTTAAAAATCGTTCGGGAAATGAGTTTACTCCCTGCTTACTTTCTTTGTATACATTCGACTATACGGGCCGACGGGATTTACGGGAAATCGCGGGTTTTCGGTTGCCGGCGATTAAACTGCTTTCATTCGGCGTCTCATCAAAATGAAAATATTTTTGAAAACTACAAGTCTCATGGGTTTTAGTGGTGAAAAAATAATTTTAAAAATCGTTCGGGAAATGAGTTTACTCCCTGCTTACTTTCTTTGTATACATTCGACTATCCGGGATTTACGGGAAATCGCGGGTTTTCGGTTGCCGGCGATTAAACTGCTTTCATTCGGCGTCTCATCAAAATGAAAATATTTTTGAAAACTACAAGTCTCATGGGTTTTAGTGGTGAAAAAATAATTTTAAAAATCGTTCGGGAAATGAGTTTACTCCCTGCTTACTTTCTTTGTATACATTCGACTATACCGAGGGATTTACGGGAAATCGCGGGTTTTCGGTTGCCGGCGATTAAACTGCTTTCATTCGGCGTCTCATCAAAAATGAAAATATTTTTAAAAACTACAAGTCTTATGGGTTTTAGTGGTGAAAAAATAATTTTAAAAATCGTTCGGGAAATGAGTTTACTCCCTGCTTACTTTCTTTGTATACATTCGACTATACGGGCCGAGTCCGGGATTTACGGGAAATCGCGGGTTTTCGGTTGCCGGCGATTAAACTGCTTTCATTCGGCGTCTCATCAAAATGAAAATATTTTTGAAAACTACAAGTCTCATGGGTTTTAGTGGTGAAAAAATAATTTTAAAAATCGTTCGGGAAATGAGTTTACTCCCTGCTTACTTTCTTTGTATACATTCGACTATACGGGATTTACGGGAAATCGCGGGTTTTCGGTTGCCGGCGATTAAACTGCTTTCATTCGGCGTCTCATCAAAAATGAAAATATTTTTGAAAACTACAAGTCTCATGGGTTTTAGTGGTGAAAAAATAATTTTAAAAATCGTTCGGGAAATGAGTTTACTCCCTGCTTACTTTCTTTGTATACATTCGACTATACGGGATTTACGGGAAATCGCGGGTTTTCGGTTGCCGGCGATTAAACTGCTTTCATTCGGCGTCTCATCAAAATGAAAATATTTTTGAAAACTACAAGTCTCATGGGTTTTAGTGGTGAAAAAATAATTTTAAAAATCGTTCGGGAAATGAGTTTACTCCCTGCTTACTTTCTTTGTATACATTCGACTATACGGGCCGAGTCCGGGATTTACGGGAAATCGCGGGTTTTCGGTTGCCGGCGATTAAACTGCTTTCATTCGGCGTCTCATCAAAAATGAAAATATTTTTGAAAACTACAAGTCTCATGGGTTTTAGTGGTGAAAAAATAATTTTAAAAATCGTTCGGGAAATGAGTTTACTCCCTGCTTACTTTCTTTGTATACATTCGACTATACGGGCCGAGTCCGGGATTTACGGGAAATCGCGGGTTTTCGGTTGCCGGCGATTAAACTGCTTTCATTCGGCGTCTCATCAAAATGAAAATATTTTTGAAAACTACAAGTCTCATGGGTTTTAGTGGTGAAAAAATAATTTTAAAAATCGTTCGGGAAATGAGTTTACTCCCTGCTTACTTTCTTTGTATACATTCGACTATACGGGATTTACGGGAAATCGCGGGTTTTCGGTTGCCGGCGATTAAACTGCTTTCATTCGGCGTCTCATCAAAATGAAAATATTTTTGAAAACTACAAGTCTCATGGGTTTTAGTGGTGAAAAAATAATTTTAAAAATCGTTCGGGAAATGAGTTTACTCCCTGCTTACTTTCTTTGTATACATTCGACTATCCGGGATTTACGGGAAATCGCGGGTTTTCGGTTGCCGGCGATTAAACTGCTTTCATTCGGCGTCTCATCAAAATGAAAATATTTTTGAAAACTACAAGTCTCATGGGTTTTAGTGGTGAAAAAATAATTTTAAAAATCGTTCGGGAAATGAGTTTACTCCCTGCTTACTTTCTTTGTATACATTCGACTATACGGGCCGAGTCCGGGATTTACGGGAAATCGCGGGTTTTCGGTTGCCGGCGATTAAACTGCTTTCATTCGGCGTCTCATCAAAATGAAAATATTTTTGAAAACTACAAGTCTCATGGGTTTTAGTGGTGAAAAAATAATTTTAAAAATCGTTCGGGAAATGAGTTTACTCCCTGCTTACTTTCTTTGTATACATTCGACTATACGGGATTTACGGGAAATCGCGGGTTTTCGGTTGCCGGCGATTAAACTGCTTTCATTCGGCGTCTCATCAAAAATGAAAATTTTTTGAAAACTACAAGTCTCATGGGTTTTAGTGGTGAAAAAATAATTTTAAAAATCGTTCGGGAAATGAGTTTACTCCCTGCTTACTTTCTTTGTATACATTCGACTATACGGGATTTACGGGAAATCGCGGGTTTTCGGTTGCCGGCGATTAAACTGCTTTCATTCGGCGTCTCATCAAAATGAAAATATTTTTGAAAACTACAAGTCTCATGGGTTTTAGTGGTGAAAAAATAATTTTAAAAATCGTTCGGGAAATGAGTTTACTCCCTGCTTACTTTCTTTGTATACATTCGACTATACGGGCGAGTCCGGGATTTACGGGAAATCGCGGGTTTTCGGTTGCCGGCGATTAAACTGCTTTCATTCGGCGTCTCATCAAAATGAAAATATTTTTGAAAACTACAAGTCTCATGGGTTTTAGTGGTGAAAAAATAATTTTAAAAATCGTTCGGGAAATGAGTTTACTCCCTGCTTACTTTCTTTGTATACATTCGACTATACGGGCCGAGTCCGGGATTTACGGGAAATCGCGGGTTTTCGGTTGCCGGCGATTAAACTGCTTTCATTCGGCGTCTCATCAAAAATGAAAATATTTTTGAAAACTACAAGTCTCATGGGTTTTAGTGGTGAAAAAATAATTTTAAAAATCGTTCGGGAAATGAGTTTACTCCCTGCTTACTTTCTTTGTATACATTCGACTATACGGGATTTACGGGAAATCGCGGGTTTTCGGTTGCCGGCGATTAAACTGCTTTCATTCGGCGTCTCATCAAAATGAAAATATTTTTGAAAACTACAAGTCTCATGGGTTTTAGTGGTGAAAAAATAATTTTAAAAATCGTTCGGGAAATGAGTTTACTCCCTGCTTACTTTCTTTGTATACATTCGACTATACGGGCCGAGTCCGGGATTTACGGGAAATCGCGGGTTTTCGGTTGCCGGCGATTAAACTGCTTTCATTCGGCGTCTCATCAAATGAAAATTTTTTGAAAACTACAAGTCTCATGGGTTTTAGTGGTGAAAAAATAATTTTAAAAATCGTTCGGGAAATGAGTTTACTCCCTGCTTACTTTCTTTGTATACATTCGACTATACGGCCGAGTCCGGGATTTACGGGAAATCGCGGGTTTTCGGTTGCCGGCGATTAAACTGCTTTCATTCGGCGTCTCATCAAAATGAAAATATTTTTGAAAACTACAAGTCTCATGGGTTTTAGTGGTGAAAAAATAATTTTAAAAATCGTTCGGGAAATGAGTTTACTCCCTGCTTACTTTCTTTGTATACATTCGACTATACGGGATTTACGGGAAATCGCGGGTTTTCGGTTGCCGGCGATTAAACTGCTTTCATTCGGCGTCTCATCAAAAATGAAAAATTTTTTGAAAACTACAAGTCTCATGGGTTTTAGTGGTGAAAAAATAATTTTAAAAATCGTTCGGGAAATGAGTTTACTCCCTGCTTACTTTCTTTGTATACATTCGACTATACGGGATTTACGGGAAATCGCGGGTTTTCGGTTGCCGGCGATTAAACTGCTTTCATTCGGCGTCTCATCAAAAATGAAAATATTTTTGAAAACTACAAGTCTCATGGGTTTTAGTGGTGAAAAAATAATTTTAAAAATCGTTCGGGAAATGAGTTTACTCCCTGCTTACTTTCTTTGTATACATTCGACTATACGGGATTTACGGGAAATCGCGGGTTTTCGGTTGCCGGCGATTAAACTGCTTTCATTCGGCGTCTCATCAAAAATGAAAATATTTTTGAAAACTACAAGTCTCATGGGTTTTAGTGGTGAAAAAATAATTTTAAAAATCGTTCGGGAAATGAGTTTACTCCCTGCTTACTTTCTTTGTATACATTCGACTATACGGGCCGAGTCCGGGATTTACGGGAAATCGCGGGTTTTCGGTTGCCGGCGATTAAACTGCTTTCATTCGGCGTCTCATCAAAAATGAAAATATTTTTGAAAACTACAAGTCTCATGGGTTTTAGTGGTGAAAAAATAATTTTAAAAATCGTTCGGGAAATGAGTTTACTCCCTGCTTACTTTCTTTGTATACATTCGACTATACGGGATTTACGGGAAATCGCGGGTTTTCGGTTGCCGGCGATTAAACTGCTTTCATTCGGCGTCTCATCAAAAATGAAAATATTTTTGAAAACTACAAGTCTCATGGGTTTTAGTGGTGAAAAAATAATTTTAAAAATCGTTCGGGAAATGAGTTTACTCCCTGCTTACTTTCTTTGTATACATTCGACTATACGGGATTTACGGGAAATCGCGGGTTTTCGGTTGCCGGCGATTAAACTGCTTTCATTCGGCGTCTCATCAAAATGAAAATATTTTTGAAAACTACAAGTCTCATGGGTTTTAGTGGTGAAAAAATAATTTTAAAAATCGTTCGGGAAATGAGTTTACTCCCTGCTTACTTTCTTTGTATACATTCGACTATAGGCCGAGTCCGGATTTACGGGAAATCGCGGGTTTTCGGTTGCCGGCGATTAAACTGCTTTCATTCGGCGTCTCATCAAAATGAAAATATTTTTGAAAACTACAAGTCTCATGGGTTTTAGTGGTGAAAAAATAATTTTAAAAATCGTTCGGGAAATGAGTTTACTCCCTGCTTACTTTCTTTGTATACATTCGACTATACGGCCGAGTCCGGATTTACGGGAAATCGCGGGTTTTCGGTTGCCGGCGATTAAACTGCTTTCATTCGGCGTCTCATCAAAAATGAAAATATTTTTGAAAACTACAAGTCTCATGGGTTTTAGTGGTGAAAAAATAATTTTAAAAATCGTTCGGGAAATGAGTTTACTCCCTGCTTACTTTCTTTGTATACATTCGACTATACGGGATTTACGGGAAATCGCGGGTTTTCGGTTGCCGGCGATTAAACTGCTTTCATTCGGCGTCTCATCAAAATGAAAATATTTTTGAAAACTACAAGTCTCATGGGTTTTAGTGGTGAAAAAATAATTTTAAAAATCGTTCGGGAAATGAGTTTACTCCCTGCTTACTTTCTTTGTATACATTCGACTATACGGGATTTACGGGAAATCGCGGGTTTTCGGTTGCCGGCGATTAAACTGCTTTCATTCGGCGTCTCATCAAAATGAAAATATTTTTGAAAACTACAAGTCTCATGGGTTTTAGTGGTGAAAAAATAATTTTAAAAATCGTTCGGGAAATGAGTTTACTCCCTGCTTACTTTCTTTGTATACATTCGACTATACGGGCCGAGTCCGGGATTTACGGGAAATCGCGGGTTTTCGGTTGCCGGCGATTAAACTGCTTTCATTCGGCGTCTCATCAAAATGAAAATATTTTTGAAAACTACAAGTCTCATGGGTTTTAGTGGTGAAAAAATAATTTTAAAAATCGTTCGGGAAATGAGTTTACTCCCTGCTTACTTTCTTTGTATACATTCGACTATACGGGATTTACGGGAAATCGCGGGTTTTCGGTTGCCGGCGATTAAACTGCTTTCATTCGGCGTCTCATCAAAATGAAAATATTTTTGAAAACTACAAGTCTCATGGGTTTTAGTGGTGAAAAAATAATTTTAAAAATCGTTCGGGAAATGAGTTTACTCCCTGCTTACTTTCTTTGTATACATTCGACTATACGGGCCGAGTCCGGATTTACGGGAAATCGCGGGTTTTCGGTTGCCGGCGATTAAACTGCTTTCATTCGGCGTCTCATCAAAATGAAAATATTTTTGAAAACTACAAGTCTCATGGGTTTTAGTGGTGAAAAAATAATTTTAAAAATCGTTCGGGAAATGAGTTTACTCCCTGCTTACTTTCTTTGTATACATTCGACTATACGGCCGAGTCCGGGATTTACGGGAAATCGCGGGTTTTCGGTTGCCGGCGATTAAACTGCTTTCATTCGGCGTCTCATCAAAATGAAAATATTTTTGAAAACTACAAGTCTCATGGGTTTTAGTGGTGAAAAAATAATTTTAAAAATCGTTCGGGAAATGAGTTTACTCCCTGCTTACTTTCTTTGTATACATTCGACTATACGGGATTTACGGGAAATCGCGGGTTTTCGGTTGCCGGCGATTAAACTGCTTTCATTCGGCGTCTCATCAAAAATGAAAATATTTTTGAAAACTACAAGTCTCATGGGTTTTAGTGGTGAAAAAATAATTTTAAAAATCGTTCGGGAAATGAGTTTACTCCCTGCTTACTTTCTTTGTATACATTCGACTATACGGGCCGAGTCCGGGATTTACGGGAAATCGCGGGTTTTCGGTTGCCGGCGATTAAACTGCTTTCATTCGGCGTCTCATCAAAAATGAAAATATTTTTGAAAACTACAAGTCTCATGGGTTTTAGTGGTGAAAAAATAATTTTAAAAATCGTTCGGGAAATGAGTTTACTCCCTGCTTACTTTCTTTGTATACATTCGACTATACGGGAGTCCGGGATTTACGGGAAATCGCGGGTTTTCGGTTGCCGGCGATTAAACTGCTTTCATTCGGCGTCTCATCAAAATGAAAATATTTTTGAAAACTACAAGTCTCATGGGTTTTAGTGGTGAAAAAATAATTTTAAAAATCGTTCGGGAAATGAGTTTACTCCCTGCTTACTTTCTTTGTATACATTCGACTATACGGCCGAGTCGGGATTTACGGGAAATCGCGGGTTTTCGGTTGCCGGCGATTAAACTGCTTTCATTCGGCGTCTCATCAAAAATGAAAATATTTTTGAAAACTACAAGTCTCATGGGTTTTAGTGGTGAAAAAATAATTTTAAAAATCGTTCGGGAAATGAGTTTACTCCCTGCTTACTTTCTTTGTATACATTCGACTATACGGGATTTACGGGAAATCGCGGGTTTTCGGTTGCCGGCGATTAAACTGCTTTCATTCGGCGTCTCATCAAAAATGAAAATATTTTTGAAAACTACAAGTCTCATGGGTTTTAGTGGTGAAAAAATAATTTTAAAAATCGTTCGGGAAATGAGTTTACTCCCTGCTTACTTTCTTTGTATACATTCGACTATACGGGCCGAGTCCGGGATTTACGGGAAATCGCGGGTTTTCGGTTGCCGGCGATTAAACTGCTTTCATTCGGCGTCTCATCAAAAATGAAAATATTTTTGAAAACTACAAGTCTCATGGGTTTTAGTGGTGAAAAATAATTTTAAAAATCGTTCGGGAAATGAGTTTACTCCCTGCTTACTTTCTTTGTATACATTCGACTATACGGGCCGAGTCCGGGATTTACGGGAAATCGCGGGTTTTCGGTTGCCGGCGATTAAACTGCTTTCATTCGGCGTCTCATCAAAATGAAAATATTTTTGAAAACTACAAGTCTCATGGGTTTTAGTGGTGAAAAAATAATTTTAAAAATCGTTCGGGAAATGAGTTTACTCCCTGCTTACTTTCTTTGTATACATTCGACTATACGGGCCGAGTCCGGATTTACGGGAAATCGCGGGTTTTCGGTTGCCGGCGATTAAACTGCTTTCATTCGGCGTCTCATCAAAATGAAAATATTTTTGAAAACTACAAGTCTCATGGGTTTTAGTGGTGAAAAAATAATTTTAAAAATCGTTCGGGAAATGAGTTTACTCCCTGCTTACTTTCTTTGTATACATTCGACTATACGGGCCGAGTCCGGGATTTACGGGAAATCGCGGGTTTTCGGTTGCCGGCGATTAAACTGCTTTCATTCGGCGTCTCATCAAAATGAAAATATTTTTGAAAACTACAAGTCTCATGGGTTTTAGTGGTGAAAAAATAATTTTAAAAATCGTTCGGGAAATGAGTTTACTCCCTGCTTACTTTCTTTGTATACATTCGACTATACGGGATTTACGGGAAATCGCGGGTTTTCGGTTGCCGGCGATTAAACTGCTTTCATTCGGCGTCTCATCAAATGAAAAATATTTTTGAAAACTACAAGTCTCATGGGTTTTAGTGGTGAAAAAATAATTTTAAAAATCGTTCGGGAAATGAGTTTACTCCCTGGTTACTTTCTTTGTATACATTCGACTATACGGGCCGAGTCCGGGATTTACGGGAAATCGCGGGTTTTCGGTTGCCGGCGATTAAACTGCTTTCATTCGGCGTCTCATCAAAATGAAAATATTTTTGAAAACTACAAGTCTCATGGGTTTTAGTGGTGAAAAAATAATTTTAAAAATCGTTCGGGAAATGAGTTTACTCCCTGCTTACTTTCTTTGTATACATTCGACTATACGGGCGAGTCCGGGATTTACGGGAAATCGCGGGTTTTCGGTTGCCGGCGATTAAACTGCTTTCATTCGGCGTCTCATCAAAAATGAAAATATTTTTGAAAACTACAAGTCTCATGGGTTTTAGTGGTGAAAAAATAATTTTAAAAATCGTTCGGGAAATGAGTTTACTCCCTGCTTACTTTCTTTGTATACATTCGACTATACGGGATTTACGGGAAATCGCGGGTTTTCGGTTGCCGGCGATTAAACTGCTTTCATTCGGCGTCTCATCAAAAATGAAAATATTTTTGAAAACTACAAGTCTCATGGGTTTTAGTGGTGAAAAAATAATTTTAAAAATCGTTCGGGAAATGAGTTTACTCCCTGCTTACTTTCTTTGTATACATTCGACTATACGGGATTTACGGAAAATCACGGGTTTTCGATTGCCGGCGATTAAACTGCGATCATTCGGCGTCTCATCAAAATGAAAATATTTTTGAAAACTACAAGTCTCATGGGTTTTAGTGGTGAAAAAATAATTTTAAAAATCGTTCGGGAAATGAGTTTACTCCCTGCTTACTTTCTTTGTATACATTCGACTATACGGGCCGAGGATTTACGGGAAATCGCGGGTTTTCGGTTGCCGGCGATTAAACTGCTTTCATTCGGCGTCTCATCAAAATGAAAATATTTTTGAAAACTACAAGTCTCATGGGTTTTAGTGGTGAAAAAATAATTTTAAAAATCGTTCGGGAAATGAGTTTACTCCCTGCTTACTTTCTTTGTATACATTCGACTATACGGGATTTACGGGAAATCGCGGGTTTTCGGTTGCCGGCGATTAAACTGCTTTCATTCGGCGTCTCATCAAAAATGAAAATATTTTTGAAAACTACAAGTCTCATGGGTTTTAGTGGTGAAAAAATAATTTTAAAAATCGTTCGGGAAATGAGTTTACTCCCTGCTTACTTTCTTTGTATACATTCGACTATACGGGCCGAGTCCGGGATTTACGGGAAATCGCGGGTTTTCGGTTGCCGGCGATTAAACTGCTTTCATTCGGCGTCTCATCAAAAATGAAAATATTTTTGAAAACTACAAGTCTCATGGGTTTTAGTGGTGAAAAAATAATTTTAAAAATCGTTCGGGAAATGAGTTTACTCCCTGCTTACTTTCTTTGTATACATTCGACTATACGGGCCGAGTCCGGGATTTACGGGAAATCGCGGGTTTTCGGTTGCCGGCGATTAAACTGCTTTCATTCGGCGTCTCATCAAAAATGAAAATATTTTTGAAAACTACAAGTCTCATGGGTTTTAGTGGTGAAAAAATAATTTTAAAAATCGTTCGGGAAATGAGTTTACTCCCTGCTTACTTTCTTTGTATACATTCGACTATACGGGCCGAGTCCGGGATTTACGGGAAATCGCGGGTTTTCGGTTGCCGGCGATTAAACTGCTTTCATTCGGCGTCTCATCAAAAATGAAAATATTTTTGAAAACTACAAGTCTCATGGGTTTTAGTGGTGAAAAAATAATTTTAAAAATCGTTCGGGAAATGAGTTTACTCCCTGCTTACTTTCTTTGTATACATTCGACTATACGGGATTTACGGGAAATCGCGGGTTTTCGGTTGCCGGCGATTAAACTGCTTTCATTCGGCGTCTCATCAAAAATGAAAATATTTTTGAAAACTACAAGTCTCATGGGTTTTAGTGGTGAAAAAATAATTTTAAAAATCGTTCGGGAAATGAGTTTACTCCCTGCTTACTTTCTTTGTATACATTCGACTATACGGGCCGAGTCCGGGATTTACGGGAAATCGCGGGTTTTCGGTTGCCGGCGATTAAACTGCTTTCATTCGGCGTCTCATCAAAATGAAAATATTTTTGAAAACTACAAGTCTCATGGGTTTTAGTGGTGAAAAAATAATTTTAAAAATCGTTCGGGAAATGAGTTTACTCCCTGCTTACTTTCTTTGTATACATTCGACTATACGGGCCGAGTCCGGGATTTACGGGAAATCGCGGGTTTTCGGTTGCCGGCGATTAAACTGCTTTCATTCGGCGTCTCATCAAAAATGAAAATATTTTTGAAAACTACAAGTCTCATGGGTTTTAGTGGTGAAAAAATAATTTTAAAAATCGTTCGGGAAATGAGTTTACTCCCTGCTTACTTTCTTTGTATACATTCGACTATACGGGCCGAGTCCGGGATTTACGGGAAATCGCGGGTTTTCGGTTGCCGGCGATTAAACTGCTTTCATTCGGCGTCTCATCAAAAATGCAAATATTTTTGAAAACTACAAGTCTCATGGGTTTTAGTGGTGAAAAAATAATTTTAAAAATCGTTCGGGAAATGAGTTTACTCCCTGCTTACTTTCTTTGTATACATTCGATACGGCCGATCCACGGGATTTACGGGAAATCGCGGGTTTTCGGTTGCCGGCGATTAAACTGCTTTCATTCGGCGTCTCATCAAAAATGAAAATATTTTTGAAAACTACAAGTCTCATGGGTTTTAGTGGTGAAAAAATAATTTTAAAAATCGTTCGGGAAATGAGTTTACTCCCTGCTTACTTTCTTTGTATACATTCGACTATACGGGCCGAGTCCGGGATTTACGGGAAATCGCGGGTTTTCGGTTGCCGGCGATTAAACTGCTTTCATTCGGCGTCTCATCAAAATGAAAATATTTTTGAAAACTACAAGTCTCATGGGTTTTAGTGGTGAAAAAATAATTTTAAAAATCGTTCGGGAAATGAGTTTACTCCCTGCTTACTTTCTTTGTATACATTCGACTATACGGGCCGAGTCCGGGATTTACGGGAAATCGCGGGTTTTCGGTTGCCGGCGATTAAACTGCTTTCATTCGGCGTCTCATCAAAAATGAAAATATTTTTGAAAACTACAAGTCTCATGGGTTTTAGTGGTGAAAAAATAATTTTAAAAATCGTTCGGGAAATGAGTTTACTCCCTGCTTACTTTCTTTGTATACATTCGACTATACGGGATTTACGGGAAATCGCGGGTTTTCGGTTGCCGGCGATTAAACTGCTTTCATTCGGCGTCTCATCAAAAATGAAAATATTTTTGAAAACTACAAGTCTCATGGGTTTTAGTGGTGAAAAAATAATTTTAAAAATCGTTCGGGAAATGAGTTTACTCCCTGCTTACTTTCTTTGTATACATTCGACTATACGGGATTTACGGGAAATCGCGGGTTTTCGGTTGCCGGCGATTAAACTGCTTTCATTCGGCGTCTCATCAAAATGAAAATATTTTTGAAAACTACAAGTCTCATGGGTTTTAGTGGTGAAAAAATAATTTTAAAAATCGTTCGGGAAATGAGTTTACTCCCTCCTTACTTTCTTTGTATACATTCGACTATACGGGCCGAGTCCGGGATTTACGGGAAATCGCGGGTTTTCGGTTGCCGGCGATTAAACTGCTTTCATTCGGCGTCTCATCAAAATGAAAATATTTTTGAAAACTACAAGTCTCATGGGTTTTAGTGGTGAAAAAATAATTTTAAAAATCGTTCGGGAAATGAGTTTACTCCCTGCTTACTTTCTTTGTATACATTCGACTATACGGCCGAGTCCGGATTTACGGGAAATCGCGGGTTTTCGGTTGCCGGCGATTAAACTGCTTTCATTCGGCGTCTCATCAAAATGAAAATATTTTTGAAAACTACAAGTCTCATGGGTTTTAGTGGTGAAAAAATAATTTTAAAAATCGTTCGGGAAATGAGTTTACTCCCTGCTTACTTTCTTTGTATACATTCGACTATACGGGCCGAGTCCGGGATTTACGGGAAATCGCGGGTTTTCGGTTGCCGGCGATTAAACTGCTTTCATTCGGCGTCTCATCAAAATGAAAATATTTTTGAAAACTACAAGTCTCATGGGTTTTAGTGGTGAAAAAATAATTTTAAAAATCGTTCGGGAAATGAGTTTACTCCCTGCTTACTTTCTTTGTATACATTCGACTATACGGGATTTACGGGAAATCGCGGGTTTTCGGTTGCCGGCGATTAAACTGCTTTCATTCGGCGTCTCATCAAAATGAAAATATTTTTGAAAACTACAAGTCTCATGGGTTTTAGTGGTGAAAAAATAATTTTAAAAATCGTTCGGGAAATGAGTTTACTCCCTGCTTACTTTCTTTGTATACATTCGACTATACGGCCGAGTCGGGATTTACGGGAAATCGCGGGTTTTCGGTTGCCGGCGATTAAACTGCTTTCATTCGGCGTCTCATCAAAATGAAAATATTTTTGAAAACTACAAGTCTCATGGGTTTTAGTGGTGAAAAAATAATTTTAAAAATCGTTCGGGAAATGAGTTTACTCCCTGCTTACTTTCTTTGTATACATTCGACTATACGGCCGAGTCCGGGATTTACGGGAAATCGCGGGTTTTCGGTTGCCGGCGATTAAACTGCTTTCATTCGGCGTCTCATCAAAATGAAAATATTTTTGAAAACTACAAGTCTCATGGGTTTTAGTGGTGAAAAAATAATTTTAAAAATCGTTCGGGAAATGAGTTTACTCCCTGCTTACTTTCTTTGTATACATTCGACTATACGGGCCGAGTCCGGGATTTACGGGAAATCGCGGGTTTTCGGTTGCCGGCGATTAAACTGCTTTCATTCGGCGTCTCATCAAAATGAAAATATTTTTGAAAACTACAAGTCTCATGGGTTTTAGTGGTGAAAAAATAATTTTAAAAATCGTTCGGGAAATGAGTTTACTCCCTGCTTACTTTCTTTGTATACATTCGACTATACGGGCCGATCCGGGATTTACGGGAAATCGCGGGTTTTCGGTTGCCGGCGATTAAACTGCTTTCATTCGGCGTCTCATCAAAATGAAAATATTTTTGAAAACTACAAGTCTCATGGGTTTTAGTGGTGAAAAAATAATTTTAAAAATCGTTCGGGAAATGAGTTTACTCCCTGCTTACTTTCTTTGTATACATTCGACTATACGGGATTTACGGGAAATCGCGGGTTTTCGGTTGCCGGCGATTAAACTGCTTTCATTCGGCGTCTCATCAAAAATGAAAATTTTTGAAAACTACAAGTCTCATGGGTTTTAGTGGTGAAAAAATAATTTTAAAAATCGTTCGGGAAATGAGTTTACTCCCTGCTTACTTTCTTTGTATACATTCGACTATACGGAGTCCGGGATTTACGGGAAATCGCGGGTTTTCGGTTGCCGGCGATTAAACTGCTTTCATTCGGCGTCTCATCAAAATGAAAATATTTTTGAAAACTACAAGTCTCATGGGTTTTAGTGGTGAAAAAATAATTTTAAAAATCGTTCGGGAAATGAGTTTACTCCCTGCTTACTTTCTTTGTATACATTCGACTATACGGGCCGAGTCCGGGATTTACGGGAAATCGCGGGTTTTCGGTTGCCGGCGATTAAACTGCTTTCATTCGGCGTCTCATCAAAATGAAAATATTTTTGAAAACTACAAGTCTCATGGGTTTTAGTGGTGAAAAAATAATTTTAAAAATCGTTCGGGAAATGAGTTTACTCCCTGCTTACTTTCTTTGTATACATTCGACTATACGGGATTTACGGGAAATCGCGGGTTTTCGGTTGCCGGCGATTAAACTGCTTTCATTCGGCGTCTCATCAAAATGAAAATATTTTTGAAAACTACAAGTCTCATGGGTTTTAGTGGTGAAAAAATAATTTTAAAAATCGTTCGGGAAATGAGTTTACTCCCTGCTTACTTTCTTTGTATACATTCGACTATACGGGATTTTACGGGAAATCGCGGGTTTTCGGTTGCCGGCGATTAAACTGCTTTCATTCGGCGTCTCATCAAAATGAAAAATTTTTGAAAACTACAAGTCTCATGGGTTTTAGTGGTGAAAAAAATTTTAAAAATCGTTCGGGAAATGAGTTTACTCCCTGCTTACTTTCTTTGTATACATTCGACTATACGGGATTTACGGGAAATCGCGGGTTTTCGGTTGCCGGCGATTAAACTGCTTTCATTCGGCGTCTCATCAAAAATGAAAATATTTTTGAAAACTACAAGTCTCATGGGTTTTAGTGGTGAAAAAATAATTTTAAAAATCGTTCGGGAAATGAGTTTACTCCCTGCTTACTTTCTTTGTATACATTCGACTATACGGGCCGAGTCCGGGATTTACGGGAAATCGCGGGTTTTCGGTTGCCGGCGATTAAACTGCTTTCATTCGGCGTCTCATCAAAATGAAAATATTTTTGAAAACTACAAGTCTCATGGGTTTTAGTGGTGAAAAAATAATTTTAAAAATCGTTCGGGAAATGAGTTTACTCCCTGCTTACTTTCTTTGTATACATTCGACTATACGGGCCGAGTCCGGGATTTACGGGAAATCGCGGGTTTTCGGTTGCCGGCGATTAAACTGCTTTCATTCGGCGTCTCATCAAAATGAAAATATTTTTGAAAACTACAAGTCTCATGGGTTTTAGTGGTGAAAAAATAATTTTAAAAATCGTTCGGGAAATGAGTTTACTCCCTGCTTACTTTCTTTGTATACATTCGACTATACGGGCCGAGTCCGGGATTTACGGGAAATCGCGGGTTTTCGGTTGCCGGCGATTAAACTGCTTTCATTCGGCGTCTCATCAAAATGAAAATATTTTTGAAAACTACAAGTCTCATGGGTTTTAGTGGTGAAAAAATAATTTTAAAAATCGTTCGGGAAATGAGTTTACTCCCTGCTTACTTTCTTTGTATACATTCGACTATACGGGATTTACGGGAAATCGCGGGTTTTCGGTTGCCGGCGATTAAACTGCTTTCATTCGGCGTCTCATCAAAATGAAAATATTTTTGAAAACTACAAGTCTCATGGGTTTTAGTGGTGAAAAAATAATTTTAAAAATCGTTCGGGAAATGAGTTTACTCCCTGCTTACTTTCTTTGTATACATTCGACTATACGGGATTTACGGGAAATCGCGGGTTTTCGGTTGCCGGCGATTAAACTGCTTTCATTCGGCGTCTCATCAAAAATGAAAATATTTTTGAAAACTACAAGTCTCATGGGTTTTAGTGGTGAAAAAATAATTTTAAAAATCGTTCGGGAAATGAGTTTACTCCCTGCTTACTTTCTTTGTATACATTCGACTATACGGGATTTACGGGAAATCGCGGGTTTTCGGTTGCCGGCGATTAAACTGCTTTCATTCGGCGTCTCATCAAAAATGAAAATATTTTTGAAAACTACAAGTCTCATGGGTTTTAGTGGTGAAAAAATAATTTTAAAAATCGTTCGGGAAATGAGTTTACTCCCTGCTTACTTTCTTTGTATACATTCGACTATACGGGATTTACGGGAAATCGCGGGTTTTCGGTTGCCGGCGATTAAACTGCTTTCATTCGGCGTCTCATCAAAAATGAAAATATTTTTGAAAACTACAAGTCTCATGGGTTTTAGTGGTGAAAAAATAATTTTAAAAATCGTTCGGGAAATGAGTTTACTCCCTGCTTACTTTCTTTGTATACATTCGACTATACGGGATTTACGGGAAATCGCGGGTTTTCGGTTGCCGGCGATTAAACTGCTTTCATTCGGCGTCTCATCAAAAATGAAAATATTTTTGAAAACTACAAGTCTCATGGGTTTTAGTGGTGAAAAAATAATTTTAAAAATCGTTCGGGAAATGAGTTTACTCCCTGCTTACTTTCTTTGTATACATTCGACTATACGGGATTTACGGGAAATCGCGGGTTTTCGGTTGCCGGCGATTAAACTGCTTTCATTCGGCGTCTCATCAAAATGAAAATATTTTTGAAAACTACAAGTCTCATGGGTTTTAGTGGTGAAAAAATAATTTTAAAAATCGTTCGGGAAATGAGTTTACTCCCTGCTTACTTTCTTTGTATACATTCGACTATACGGGCCGAGTCCGGGATTTACGGGAAATCGCGGGTTTTCGGTTGCCGGCGATTAAACTGCTTTCATTCGGCGTCTCATCAAAAATGAAAATATTTTTGAAAACTACAAGTCTCATGGGTTTTAGTGGTGAAAAAATAATTTTAAAAATCGTTCGGGAAATGAGTTTACTCCCTGCTTACTTTCTTTGTATACATTCGACTATACGGCCGAGTCCGGGATTTACGGGAAATCGCGGGTTTTCGGTTGCCGGCGATTAAACTGCTTTCATTCGGCGTCTCATCAAAATGAAAATATTTTTGAAAACTACAAGTCTCATGGGTTTTAGTGGTGAAAAAATAATTTTAAAAATCGTTCGGGAAATGAGTTTACTCCCTGCTTACTTTCTTTGTATACATTCGACTATACGGGCCGAGTCCGGGATTTACGGGAAATCGCGGGTTTTCGGTTGCCGGCGATTAAACTGCTTTCATTCGGCGTCTCATCAAAATGAAAATATTTTTGAAAACTACAAGTCTCATGGGTTTTAGTGGTGAAAAAATAATTTTAAAAATCGTTCGGGAAATGAGTTTACTCCCTGCTTACTTTCTTTGTATACATTCGACTATACGGGCCGAGTCCGGGATTTACGGGAAATCGCGGGTTTTCGGTTGCCGGCGATTAAACTGCTTTCATTCGGCGTCTCATCAAATGAAAATATTTTTGAAAACTACAAGTCTCATGGGTTTTAGTGGTGAAAAAATAATTTTAAAAATCGTTCGGGAAATGAGTTTACTCCCTGCTTACTTTCTTTGTATACATTCGACTATACGGGATTTACGGGAAATCGCGGGTTTTCGGTTGCCGGCGATTAAACTGCTTTCATTCGGCGTCTCATCAAAAATGAAAATTTTTGAAAACTACAAGTCTCATGGGTTTTAGTGGTGAAAAAATAATTTTAAAAATCGTTCGGGAAATGAGTTTACTCCCTGCTTACTTTCTTTGTATACATTCGACTATACGGGATTTACGGGAAATCGCGGGTTTTCGGTTGCCGGCGATTAAACTGCTTTCATTCGGCGTCTCATCAAAATGAAAATATTTTTGAAAACTACAAGTCTCATGGGTTTTAGTGGTGAAAAAATAATTTTAAAAATCGTTCGGGAAATGAGTTTACTCCCTGCTTACTTTCTTTGTATACATTCGACTATACGGGCCGAGTCCGGGATTTACGGGAAATCGCGGGTTTTCGGTTGCCGGCGATTAAACTGCTTTCATTCGGCGTCTCATCAAAAATGAAAATATTTTTGAAAACTACAAGTCTCATGGGTTTTAGTGGTGAAAAAATAATTTTAAAAATCGTTCGGGAAATGAGTTTACTCCCTGCTTACTTTCTTTGTATACATTCGACTATACGGGCCGAGTCCGGGATTTACGGGAAATCGCGGGTTTTCGGTTGCCGGCGATTAAACTGCTTTCATTCGGCGTCTCATCAAAAATGAAAATATTTTTGAAAACTACAAGTCTCATGGGTTTTAGTGGTGAAAAAATAATTTTAAAAATCGTTCGGGAAATGAGTTTACTCCCTGCTTACTTTCTTTGTATACATTCGACTATACGGGATTTACGGGAAATCGCGGGTTTTCGGTTGCCGGCGATTAAACTGCTTTCATTCGGCGTCTCATCAAAATGAAAATATTTTTGAAAACTACAAGTCTCATGGGTTTTAGTGGTGAAAAAATAATTTTAAAAATCGTTCGGGAAATGAGTTTACTCCCTGCTTACTTTCTTTGTATACATTCGACTATACGGCCGAGTCCGGGATTTACGGGAAATCGCGGGTTTTCGGTTGCCGGCGATTAAACTGCTTTCATTCGGCGTCTCATCAAAATGAAAATATTTTTGAAAACTACAAGTCTCATGGGTTTTAGTGGTGAAAAAATAATTTTAAAAATCGTTCGGGAAATGAGTTTACTCCCTGCTTACTTTCTTTGTATACATTCGACTATACGAGTCCGATTTACGGGAAATCGCGGGTTTTCGGTTGCCGGCGATTAAACTGCTTTCATTCGGCGTCTCATCAAAATGAAAATATTTTTGAAAACTACAAGTCTCATGGGTTTTAGTGGTGAAAAAATAATTTTAAAAATCGTTCGGGAAATGAGTTTACTCCCTGCTTACTTTCTTTGTATACATTCGACTATACGGGCCGAGTCCGGGATTTACGGGAAATCGCGGGTTTTCGGTTGCCGGCGATTAAACTGCTTTCATTCGGCGTCTCATCAAAATGAAAATATTTTTGAAAACTACAAGTCTCATGGGTTTTAGTGGTGAAAAAATAATTTTAAAAATCGTTCGGGAAATGAGTTTACTCCCTGCTTACTTTCTTTGTATACATTCGACTATACGGGCCGAGTCCGGGATTTACGGGAAATCGCGGGTTTTCGGTTGCCGGCGATTAAACTGCTTTCATTCGGCGTCTCATCAAAATGAAAATATTTTTGAAAACTACAAGTCTCATGGGTTTTAGTGGTGAAAAAATAATTTTAAAAATCGTTCGGGAAATGAGTTTACTCCCTGCTTACTTTCTTTGTATACATTCGACTATACGGGATTTACGGGAAATCGCGGGTTTTCGGTTGCCGGCGATTAAACTGCTTTCATTCGGCGTCTCATCAAAATGAAAATATTTTTGAAAACTACAAGTCTCATGGGTTTTAGTGGTGAAAAAATAATTTTAAAAATCGTTCGGGAAATGAGTTTACTCCCTGCTTACTTTCTTTGTATACATTCGACTATACGGGCCGAGTCCGGGATTTACGGGAAATCGCGGGTTTTCGGTTGCCGGCGATTAAACTGCTTTCATTCGGCGTCTCATCAAAATGAAAATATTTTTGAAAACTACAAGTCTCATGGGTTTTAGTGGTGAAAAAATAATTTTAAAAATCGTTCGGGAAATGAGTTTACTCCCTGCTTACTTTCTTTGTATACATTCGACTATACGGGCCGAGTCCGGGATTTACGGGAAATCGCGGGTTTTCGGTTGCCGGCGATTAAACTGCTTTCATTCGGCGTCTCATCAAAATGAAAATATTTTTGAAAACTACAAGTCTCATGGGTTTTAGTGGTGAAAAAATAATTTTAAAAATCGTTCGGGAAATGAGTTTACTCCCTGCTTACTTTCTTTGTATACATTCGACTATACGGGATTTACGGGAAATCGCGGGTTTTCGGTTGCCGGCGATTAAACTGCTTTCATTCGGCGTCTCATCAAAAATGAAAATATTTTTGAAAACTACAAGTCTCATGGGTTTTAGTGGTGAAAAAATAATTTTAAAAATCGTTCGGGAAATGAGTTTACTCCCTGCTTACTTTCTTTGTATACATTCGACTATACGGGATTTACGGGAAATCGCGGGTTTTCGGTTGCCGGCGATTAAACTGCTTTCATTCGGCGTCTCATCAAAATGAAAATATTTTTGAAAACTACAAGTCTCATGGGTTTTAGTGGTGAAAAAATAATTTTAAAAATCGTTCGGGAAATGAGTTTACTCCCTGCTTACTTTCTTTGTATACATTCGACTATACGGATTTACGGGAAATCGCGGGTTTTCGGTTGCCGGCGATTAAACTGCTTTCATTCGGCGTCTCATCAAAATGAAAATATTTTTGAAAACTACAAGTCTCATGGGTTTTAGTGGTGAAAAAAATTTTAAAAATCGTTCGGGAAATGAGTTTACTCCCTGCTTACTTTCTTTGTATACATTCGACTATACGGGCCGAGTCCGGGATTTACGGGAAATCGCGGGTTTTCGGTTGCCGGCGATTAAACTGCTTTCATTCGGCGTCTCATCAAAATGAAAATATTTTTGAAAACTACAAGTCTCATGGGTTTTAGTGGTGAAAAAATAATTTTAAAAATCGTTCGGGAAATGAGTTTACTCCCTGCTTACTTTCTTTGTATACATTCGACTATACGGGCCGAGTCCGGGATTTACGGGAAATCGCGGGTTTTCGGTTGCCGGCGATTAAACTGCTTTCATTCGGCGTCTCATCAAAAATGAAAATATTTTTGAAAACTACAAGTCTCATGGGTTTTAGTGGTGAAAAAATAATTTTAAAAATCGTTCGGGAAATGAGTTTACTCCCTGCTTACTTTCTTTGTATACATTCGACTATACGGGCCGAGTCCGGGATTTACGGGAAATCGCGGGTTTTCGGTTGCCGGCGATTAAACTGCTTTCATTCGGCGTCTCATCAAAATGAAAATATTTTTGAAAACTACAAGTCTCATGGGTTTTAGTGGTGAAAAAATAATTTTAAAAATCGTTCGGGAAATGAGTTTACTCCCTGCTTACTTTCTTTGTATACATTCGACTATACGGGCCGAGTCCGGGATTTACGGGAAATCGCGGGTTTTCGGTTGCCGGCGATTAAACTGCTTTCATTCGGCGTCTCATCAAAATGAAAATATTTTTGAAAACTACAAGTCTCATGGGTTTTAGTGGTGAAAAAATAATTTTAAAAATCGTTCGGGAAATGAGTTTACTCCCTGCTTACTTTCTTTGTATACATTCGACTATACGGGATTTACGGGAAATCGCGGGTTTTCGGTTGCCGGCGATTAAACTGCTTTCATTCGGCGTCTCATCAAAAATGAAAATATTTTTGAAAACTACAAGTCTCATGGGTTTTAGTGGTGAAAAAATAATTTTAAAAATCGTTCGGGAAATGAGTTTACTCCCTGCTTACTTTCTTTGTATACATTCGACTATACGGGATTTACGGGAAATCGCGGGTTTTCGGTTGCCGGCGATTAAACTGCTTTCATTCGGCGTCTCATCAAAAATGAAAATATTTTTGAAAACTACAAGTCTCATGGGTTTTAGTGGTGAAAAAATAATTTTAAAAATCGTTCGGGAAATGAGTTTACTCCCTGCTTACTTTCTTTGTATACATTCGACTATACGGGCCGAGTCCGGGATTTACGGGAAATCGCGGGTTTTCGGTTGCCGGCGATTAAACTGCTTTCATTCGGCGTCTCATCAAAAATGAAAATATTTTTGAAAACTACAAGTCTCATGGGTTTTAGTGGTGAAAAAATAATTTTAAAAATCGTTCGGGAAATGAGTTTACTCCCTGCTTACTTTCTTTGTATACATTCGACTATACGGGCCGAGTCCGGGATTTACGGGAAATCGCGGGTTTTCGGTTGCCGGCGATTAAACTGCTTTCATTCGGCGTCTCATCAAAAATGAAAATATTTTTGAAAACTACAAGTCTCATGGGTTTTAGTGGTGAAAAAATAATTTTAAAAATCGTTCGGGAAATGAGTTTACTCCTGCTTACTTTCTTTGTATACATTCGACTATACGGGCCGAGTCCGGGATTTACGGGAAATCGCGGGTTTTCGGTTGCCGGCGATTAAACTGCTTTCATTCGGCGTCTCATCAAAATGAAAATATTTTTGAAAACTACAAGTCTCATGGGTTTTAGTGGTGAAAAAATAATTTTAAAAATCGTTCGGGAAATGAGTTTACTCCCTGCTTACTTTCTTTGTATACATTCGACTATACGGAGTCCGGATTTACGGGAAATCGCGGGTTTTCGGTTGCCGGCGATTAAACTGCTTTCATTCGGCGTCTCATCAAAATGAAAATATTTTTGAAAACTACAAGTCTCATGGGTTTTAGTGGTGAAAAAATAATTTTAAAAATCGTTCGGGAAATGAGTTTACTCCCTGCTTACTTTCTTTGTATACATTCGACTATACGGGCCGAGTCCGGGATTTACGGGAAATCGCGGGTTTTCGGTTGCCGGCGATTAAACTGCTTTCATTCGGCGTCTCATCAAAATGAAAATATTTTTGAAAACTACAAGTCTCATGGGTTTTAGTGGTGAAAAAATAATTTTAAAAATCGTTCGGGAAATGAGTTTACTCCCTGCTTACTTTCTTTGTATACATTCGACTATACGGGCCGAGTCCGGGATTTACGGGAAATCGCGGGTTTTCGGTTGCCGGCGATTAAACTGCTTTCATTCGGCGTCTCATCAAAAATGAAAATATTTTTGAAAACTACAAGTCTCATGGGTTTTAGTGGTGAAAAAATAATTTTAAAAATCGTTCGGGAAATGAGTTTACTCCCTGCTTACTTTCTTTGTATACATTCGACTATACGGGATTTACGGGAAATCGCGGGTTTTCGGTTGCCGGCGATTAAACTGCTTTCATTCGGCGTCTCATCAAAATGAAAATATTTTTGAAAACTACAAGTCTCATGGGTTTTAGTGGTGAAAAAATAATTTTAAAAATCGTTCGGGAAATGAGTTTACTCCCTGCTTACTTTCTTTGTATACATTCGACTATACGGGAGTCCGGGATTTACGGGAAATCGCGGGTTTTCGGTTGCCGGCGATTAAACTGCTTTCATTCGGCGTCTCATCAAAATGAAAATATTTTTGAAAACTACAAGTCTCATGGGTTTTAGTGGTGAAAAAATAATTTTAAAAATCGTTCGGGAAATGAGTTTACTCCCTGCTTACTTTCTTTGTATACATTCGACTATACGGGCCGAGTCCGGGATTTACGGGAAATCGCGGGTTTTCGGTTGCCGGCGATTAAACTGCTTTCATTCGGCGTCTCATCAAAAATGAAAATATTTTTGAAAACTACAAGTCTCATGGGTTTTAGTGGTGAAAATAATTTTAAAAATCGTTCGGGAAATGAGTTTACTCCCTGCTTACTTTCTTTGTATACATTCGACTATACGGGATTTACGGGAAATCGCGGGTTTTCGGTTGCCGGCGATTAAACTGCTTTCATTCGGCGTCTCATCAAAAATGAAAATATTTTTGAAAACTACAAGTCTCATGGGTTTTAGTGGTGAAAAAATAATTTTAAAAATCGTTCGGGAAATGAGTTTACTCCCTGCTTACTTTCTTTGTATACATTCGACTATACGGGCCGAGTCCGGGATTTACGGGAAATCGCGGGTTTTCGGTTGCCGGCGATTAAACTGCTTTCATTCGGCGTCTCATCAAAAATGAAAATATTTTTGAAAACTACAAGTCTCATGGGTTTTAGTGGTGAAAAAATAATTTTAAAAATCGTTCGGGAAATGAGTTTACTCCCTGCTTACTTTCTTTGTATACATTCGACTATACGGGATTTACGGGAAATCGCGGGTTTTCGGTTGCCGGCGATTAAACTGCTTTCATTCGGCGTCTCATCAAAATGAAAATATTTTTGAAAACTACAAGTCTCATGGGTTTTAGTGGTGAAAAAATAATTTTAAAAATCGTTCGGGAAATGAGTTTACTCCCTGCTTACTTTCTTTGTATACATTCGACTATACGGGCCGATCCGGGGATTTACGGGAAATCGCGGGTTTTCGGTTGCCGGCGTTTAAACTGCTTTCATTCGGCGTCTCATCAAAATGAAAATATTTTTGAAAACTACAAGTCTCATGGGTTTTAGTGGTGAAAAAATAATTTTAAAAATCGTTCGGGAAATGAGTTTACTCCCTGCTTACTTTCTTTGTATACATTCGACTATACGGGCCGAGTCCGGGATTTACGGGAAATCGCGGGTTTTCGGTTGCCGGCGATTAAACTGCTTTCATTCGGCGTCTCATCAAAAATGAAAATATTTTTGAAAACTACAAGTCTCATGGGTTTTAGTGGTGAAAAAATAATTTTAAAAATCGTTCGGGAAATGAGTTTACTCCCTGCTTACTTTCTTTGTATACATTCGACTATACGGGCCGAGGGATTTACGGGAAATCGCGGGTTTTCGGTTGCCGGCGATTAAACTGCTTTCATTCGGCGTCTCATCAAAATGAAAATATTTTTGAAAACTACAAGTCTCATGGGTTTTAGTGGTGAAAAAATAATTTTAAAAATCGTTCGGGAAATGAGTTTACTCCCTGCTTACTTTCTTTGTATACATTCGACTATACGGGCCGAGTCCGGGATTTACGGGAAATCGCGGGTTTTCGGTTGCCGGCGATTAAACTGCTTTCATTCGGCGTCTCATCAAAATGAAAATATTTTTGAAAACTACAAGTCTCATGGGTTTTAGTGGTGAAAAAATAATTTTAAAAATCGTTCGGGAAATGAGTTTACTCCCTGCTTACTTTCTTTGTATACATTCGACTATACGGGATTTACGGGAAATCGCGGGTTTTCGGTTGCCGGCGATTAAACTGCTTTCATTCGGCGTCTCATCAAAAATGAAAATATTTTTGAAAACTACAAGTCTCATGGGTTTTAGTGGTGAAAAAATAATTTTAAAAATCGTTCGGGAAATGAGTTTACTCCCTGCTTACTTTCTTTGTATACATTCGACTATACGGGCCGAGTCCGGGATTTACGGGAAATCGCGGGTTTTCGGTTGCCGGCGATTAAACTGCTTTCATTCGGCGTCTCATCAAAATGAAAATATTTTTGAAAACTACAAGTCTCATGGGTTTTAGTGGTGAAAAAATAATTTTAAAAATCGTTCGGGAAATGAGTTTACTCCCTGCTTACTTTCTTTGTATACATTCGACTATACGGGCCGAGTCCGGGATTTACGGGAAATCGCGGGTTTTCGGTTGCCGGCGATTAAACTGCTTTCATTCGGCGTCTCATCAAAATGAAAATATTTTTGAAAACTACAAGTCTCATGGGTTTTAGTGGTGAAAAAATAATTTTAAAAATCGTTCGGGAAATGAGTTTACTCCCTGCTTACTTTCTTTGTATACATTCGACTATACGGGATTTACGGGAAATCGCGGGTTTTCGGTTGCCGGCGATTAAACTGCTTTCATTCGGCGTCTCATCAAAATGAAAATATTTTTGAAAACTACAAGTCTCATGGGTTTTAGTGGTGAAAAAATAATTTTAAAAATCGTTCGGGAAATGAGTTTACTCCCTGCTTACTTTCTTTGTATACATTCGACTATACGGGCCGAGTCCGGGATTTACGGGAAATCGCGGGTTTTCGGTTGCCGGCGATTAAACTGCTTTCATTCGGCGTCTCATCAAAATGAAAATATTTTTGAAAACTACAAGTCTCATGGGTTTTAGTGGTGAAAAAATAATTTTAAAAATCGTTCGGGAAATGAGTTTACTCCCTGCTTACTTTCTTTGTATACATTCGACTATACGGCCGAGTCCGGGATTTACGGGAAATCGCGGGTTTTCGGTTGCCGGCGATTAAACTGCTTTCATTCGGCGTCTCATCAAAATGAAAATATTTTTGAAAACTACAAGTCTCATGGGTTTTAGTGGTGAAAAAATAATTTTAAAAATCGTTCGGGAAATGAGTTTACTCCCTGCTTACTTTCTTTGTATACATTCGACTACGGGCCGAGTCGGGATTTACGGGAAATCGCGGGTTTTCGGTTGCCGGCGATTAAACTGCTTTCATTCGGCGTCTCATCAAAATGAAAATATTTTTGAAAACTACAAGTCTCATGGGTTTTAGTGGTGAAAAATAATTTTAAAAATCGTTCGGGAAATGAGTTTACTCCCTGCTTACTTTCTTTGTATACATTCGACTATACGGGATTTACGGGAAATCGCGGGTTTTCGGTTGCCGGCGATTAAACTGCTTTCATTCGGCGTCTCATCAAAAATGAAAATATTTTTGAAAACTACAAGTCTCATGGGTTTTAGTGGTGAAAAAATAATTTTAAAAATCGTTCGGGAAATGAGTTTACTCCCTGCTTACTTTCTTTGTATACATTCGACTATACGGGCCGAGTCCGGGATTTACGGGAAATCGCGGGTTTTCGGTTGCCGGCGATTAAACTGCTTTCATTCGGCGTCTCATCAAAATGAAAATATTTTTGAAAACTACAAGTCTCATGGGTTTTAGTGGTGAAAAAATAATTTTAAAAATCGTTCGGGAAATGAGTTTACTCCCTGCTTACTTTCTTTGTATACATTCGACTATACGGCCGAGTCGGGATTTACGGGAAATCGCGGGTTTTCGGTTGCCGGCGATTAAACTGCTTTCATTCGGCGTCTCATCAAAAATGAAAATATTTTTGAAAACTACAAGTCTCATGGGTTTTAGTGGTGAAAAAATAATTTTAAAAATCGTTCGGGAAATGAGTTTACTCCCTGCTTACTTTCTTTGTATACATTCGACTATACGGGCCGAGTCCGGGATTTACGGGAAATCGCGGTTTTCGGTTGCCGGCGATTAAACTGCTTTCA
>JASGCC010001382.1:0-37848 GCA_030067915.1 Hydractinia echinata | reverse complement strand
ATGATTTAATCGCCGGCAACCGAAAACCCGCGATTTCCCGTAAATCCGGATCGGCCCGTATAGTCGAATGTATACAAAGAAAGTAGCAGTAAACTCATTTCCCGAACGATTTTTAAAATTATTTTTTCACCACTAAAACCCATGAGACTTGTAGTTTTCAAAAATATTTTCATTTTTGATGAGACGCCGAATGAAAGCAGTTTAATCGCCGGCAACCGAAAACCCGCGATTTCCCGTAAATCCCGTATAGTCGAATGTATACAAAGAAAGTAAGCAGGGAGTAAACTCATTTCCCGAACGATTTTTAAAATTATTTTTTCAGAGACTTGTAGTTTTCAAAAATGTTTTCATTTTTGATGAGACGACGAATGAAAGCAGTTTAATCGCCGGCAACCGAAAACCCGCGATTTCCCGTAAATCCCGGCTCGGCCCGTATAGTCGAATGTATACAAAGAAAGTAAGCAGGGAGTAAACTCATTTCCCGAACGATTTTTAAAATTATTTTTTCACCACTAAAACCCATGAGACTTGTAGTTTTCAAAAATATTTTCATTTTTGAGAGACGCGCGAATGAAAGCAGTTTAATCGCCGGCAACCGAAAACCCGCGATTTCCCGTAAATCCCGGTCGGCCCGTATAGTCGAATGTATACAAAGAAAGTAAGCAGGGAGTAAACTCATTTCCCGAACGATTTTTAAAATTATTTTTTCACCACTAAAACCCATGAGACTTGTAGTTTTCAAAAATATTTTCATTTTTGATGAGACGCCGAATGAAAGCAGTTTAATCGCCGGCAACCGAAAACCCGCGATTTCCCGTAAATCCCGTATAGTCGAATGTATACAAAGAAAGTAAGCAGGGAGTAAACTCATTTCCCGAACGATTTTTAAAATTATTTTTTCACCACTAAAACCCATGAGACTTGTAGTTTTCAAAAATATTTTCATTTTTGATGAGACGCCGAATGAAAGCAGTTTAATCGCCGGCAACCGAAAACCCGCGATTTCCCGTAAATCCGGTCGGCCCGTATAGTCGAATGTATACAAAGAAAGTAAGCAGGGAGTAAACTCATTTCCCGAACGATTTTTAAAATTATTTTTTCACCACTAAAACCCATGAGACTTGTAGTTTTCAAAAATATTTTCATTTTTGATGAGACGCCGAATGAAAGCAGTTTAATCGCCGGCAACCGAAAACCCGCGATTTCCCGTAAATCCGGCTCGGCCCGTATAGTCGAATGTATACAAAGAAAGTAAGCAGGGAGTAAACTCATTTCCCGAACGATTTTTAAAATTATTTTTTCACCACTAAAACCCATGAGACTTGTAGTTTTCAAAAATATTTTCATTTTTGATGAGACGCCGAATGAAAGCAGTTTAATCGCCGGCAACCGAAAACCCGCGATTTCCCGTAAATCGGCCCGTATAGTCGAATGTATACAAAGAAAGTAAGCAGGGAGTAAACTCATTTCCCGAACGATTTTTAAAATTATTTTTTCACCACTAAAACCCATGAGACTTGTAGTTTTCAAAAATATTTTCATTTTTGATGAGACGCCGAATGAAAGCAGTTTAATCGCCGGCAACCGAAAACCCGCGATTTCCCGTAAATCCCGTATAGTCGAATGTATACAAAGAAAGTAAGCAGGGAGTAAACTCATTTCCCGAACGATTTTTAAAATTATTTTTTCACCACTAAAACCCATGAGACTTGTAGTTTTCAAAAATATTTTCATTTTTGATGAGACGCCGAATGAAAGCAGTTTAATCGCCGGCAACCGAAAACCCGCGATTTCCCGTAAATCCCGTATAGTCGAATGTATACAAAGAAAGTAAGCAGGGAGTAAACTCATTTCCCGAACGATTTTTAAAATTATTTTTTCACCACTAAAACCCATGAGACTTGTAGTTTTCAAAAAATTTTCATTTTTGATGAGACGCCGAATGAAAGCAGTTTAATCGCCGGCAACCGAAAACCCGCGATTTCCCGTAAATCCCGGCTCGGCCCGTATAGTCGAATGTATACAAAGAAAGTAAGCAGGGAGTAAACTCATTTCCCGAACGATTTTTAAAATTATTTTTTCACCACTAAAACCCATGAGACTTGTAGTTTTCAAAAATATTTTTTTTTGATGAGACGCCGAATGAAAGCAGTTTAATCGCCGGCAACCGAAAACCCGCGATTTCCCGTAAATCCCGTATAGTCGAATGTATACAAAGAAAGTAAGCAGGGAGTAAACTCATTTCCCGAACGATTTTTAAAATTATTTTTTCACCACTAAAACCCATGAGACTTGTAGTTTTCAAAAATATTTTCATTTTTGATGAGACGCCGAATGAAAGCAGTTTAATCGCCGGCAACCGAAAACCCGCGATTTCCCGTAAATCCCGTATAGTCGAATGTATACAAAGAAAGTACAGGGAGTAAACTCATTTCCCGAACGATTTTTAAAATTATTTTTTCACCACTAAAACCCATGAGACTTGTAGTTTTCAAAAATATTTTCATTTTTGATGAGACGCCGAATGAAAGCAGTTTAATCGCCGGCAACCGAAAACCCGCGATTTCCCGTAAATCCCGTATAGTCGAATGTATACAAAGAAAGTAAGCAGGGAGTAAACTCATTTCCCGAACGATTTTTAAAATTATTTTTTCACCACTAAAACCCATGAGACTTGTAGTTTTCAAAAAATTTTCATTTTTGATGAGACGCCGAATGAAAGCAGTTTAATCGCCGGCAACCGAAAACCCGCGATTTCCCGTAAATCCCGTCGGCCCGTATAGTCGAATGTATACAAAGAAAGTAAGCAGGGAGTAAACTCATTTCCCGAACGATTTTTAAAATTATTTTTTCACCACTAAAACCCATGAGACTTGTAGTTTTCAAAAATATTTTCATTTTTGATGAGACGCCGAATGAAAGCAGTTTAATCGCCGGCAACCGAAAACCCGCGATTTCCCGTAAATCCCGTATAGTCGAATGTATACAAAGAAAGTAAGCAGGGAGTAAACTCATTTCCCGAACGATTTTTAAAATTATTTTTTCACCACTAAAACCCATGAGACTTGTAGTTTTCAAAAATATTTTCATTTTTGATGAGACGCCGAATGAAAGCAGTTTAATCGCCGGCAACCGAAAACCCGCGATTTCCCGTAAATCCCGTATAGTCGAATGTATACAAAGAAAGTAAGCAGGGAGTAAACTCATTTCCCGAACGATTTTTAAAATTATTTTTTCACCACTAAAACCCATGAGACTTGTAGTTTTCAAAAAATTTTCATTTTTGATGAGACGCCGAATGAAAGCAGTTTAATCGCCGGCAACCGAAAACCCGCGATTTCCCGTAAATCCGGCTCGGCCGTATAGTCGAATGTATACAAAGAAAGTAAGCAGGGAGTAAACTCATTTCCCGAACGATTTTTAAAATTATTTTTTCACCACTAAAACCCATGAGACTTGTAGTTTTCAAAAATATTTTCATTTTTGATGAGACGCCGAATGAAAGCAGTTTAATCGCCGGCAACCGAAAACCCGCGATTTCCCGTAAATCCCGGATCGGCCGTATAGTCGAATGTATACAAAGAAAGTAAGCAGGGAGTAAACTCATTTCCCGAACGATTTTTAAAATTATTTTTTCACCACTAAAACCCATGAGACTTGTAGTTTTCAAAAATATTTTCATTTTTGATGAGACGCCGAATGAAAGCAGTTTAATCGCCGGCAACCGAAAACCCGCGATTTCCCGTAAATCCCGTATAGTCGAATGTATACAAAGAAAGTAAGCAGGGAGTAAACTCATTTCCCGAACGATTTTTAAAATTATTTTTTCACCACTAAAACCCATGAGACTTGTAGTTTTCAAAAATATTTTCATTTTTGATGAGACGCCGAATGAAAGCAGTTTAATCGCCGGCAACCGAAAACCCGCGATTTCCCGTAAATCCCGTCGGCCCGTATAGTCGAATGTATACAAAGAAAGTAAGCAGGGAGTAAACTCATTTCCCGAACGATTTTTAAAATTATTTTTTCACCACTAAAACCCATGAGACTTGTAGTTTTCAAAAATATTTTCATTTTTGATGAGACGCCGAATGAAAGCAGTTTAATCGCCGGCAACCGAAAACCCGCGATTTCCCGTAAATCCCGTCGGCCCGTATAGTCGAATGTATACAAAGAAAGTAAGCAGGGAGTAAACTCATTTCCCGAACGATTTTTAAAATTATTTTTTCACCACTAAAACCCATGAGACTTGTAGTTTTCAAAAATATTTTCATTTTTGATGAGACGCCGAATGAAAGCAGTTTAATCGCCGGCAACCGAAAACCCGCGATTTCCCGTAAATCCCGTATAGTCGAATGTATACAAAGAAAGTAAGCAGGGAGTAAACTCATTTCCCGAACGATTTTTAAAATTATTTTTTCACCACTAAAACCCATGAGACTTGTAGTTTTCAAAAAATTTTCATTTTTGATGAGACGCCGAATGAAAGCAGTTTAATCGCCGGCAACCGAAAACCCGCGATTTCCCGTAAATCCCGGCTCGGCCCGTATAGTCGAATGTATACAAAGAAAGTAAGCAGGGAGTAAACTCATTTCCCGAACGATTTTTAAAATTATTTTTTCACCACTAAAACCCATGAGACTTGTAGTTTTCAAAAATATTTTCATTTTTGATGAGACGCCGAATGAAAGCAGTTTAATCGCCGGCAACCGAAAACCCGCGATTTCCCGTAAATCCTCGGCCCGTATAGTCGAATGTATACAAAGAAAGTAAGCAGGGAGTAAACTCATTTCCCGAACGATTTTTAAAATTATTTTTTCACCACTAAAACCCATGAGACTTGTAGTTTTCAAAAATATTTTCATTTTTGATGAGACGCCGAATGAAAGCAGTTTAATCGCCGGCAACCGAAAACCCGCGATTTCCCGTAAATCCCGTATAGTCGAATGTATACAAAGAAAGTAAGCAGGGAGTAAACTCATTTCCCGAACGATTTTTAAAATTATTTTTTCACCACTAAAACCCATGAGACTTGTAGTTTTCAAAAAATTTTCATTTTTGATGAGACGCCGAATGAAAGCAGTTTAATCGCCGGCAACCGAAAACCCGCGATTTCCCGTAAATCCCGTCGGCCCGTATAGTCGAATGTATACAAAGAAAGTAAGCAGGGAGTAAACTCATTTCCCGAACGATTTTTAAAATTATTTTTTCACCACTAAAACCCATGAGACTTGTAGTTTTCAAAAATATTTTCATTTTTGATGAGACGCCGAATGAAAGCAGTTTAATCGCCGGCAACCGAAAACCCGCGATTTCCCGTAAATCCCGTCGGCCCGTATAGTCGAATGTATACAAAGAAAGTAAGCAGGGAGTAAACTCATTTCCCGAACGATTTTTAAAATTATTTTTTCACCACTAAAACCCATGAGACTTGTAGTTTTCAAAAATATTTTCATTTTTGATGAGACGCCGAATGAAAGCAGTTTAATCGCCGGCAACCGAAAACCCGCGATTTCCCGTAAATCCCGTATAGTCGAATGTATACAAAGAAAGTAAGCAGGGAGTAAACTCATTTCCCGAACGATTTTTAAAATTATTTTTTCACCACTAAAACCCATGAGACTTGTAGTTTTCAAAAAATTTTCATTTTTGATGAGACGCCGAATGAAAGCAGTTTAATCGCCGGCAACCGAAAACCCGCGATTTCCCGTAAATCCCGGATCGGCCGTATAGTCGAATGTATACAAAGAAAGTAAGCAGGGAGTAAACTCATTTCCCGAACGATTTTTAAAATTATTTTTTCACCACTAAAACCCATGAGACTTGTAGTTTTCAAAAATATTTTCATTTTTGATGAGACGCCGAATGAAAGCAGTTTAATCGCCGGCAACCGAAAACCCGCGATTTCCCGTAAATCCCGTATAGTCGAATGTATACAAAGAAAGTAAGCAGGGAGTAAACTCATTTCCCGAACGATTTTTAAAATTATTTTTTCACCACTAAAACCCATGAGACTTGTAGTTTTCAAAAATATTTTCATTTTTGATGAGACGCCGAATGAAAGCAGTTTAATCGCCGGCAACCGAAAACCCGCGATTTCCCGTAAATCCCGGCTCGGCCCGTATAGTCGAATGTATACAAAGAAAGTAAGCAGGGAGTAAACTCATTTCCCGAACGATTTTTAAAATTATTTTTTCACCACTAAAACCCATGAGACTTGTAGTTTTCAAAAATATTTTCATTTTTGATGAGACGCCGAATGAAAGCAGTTTAATCGCCGGCAACCGAAAACCCGCGATTTCCCGTAAATCTCGCGCTCTGCCCGTATAGTCGAATGTATACAAAGAAAGTAACCAGGGAGTAAACTCATTTCCCGAACGATTTTTAAAATTATTTTTTCACCACTAAAACCCATGAGACTTGTAGTTTTCAAAAATATTTTCATTTTTGATGAGACGCCGAATGAAAGCAGTTTAATCGCCGGCAACCGAAAACCCGCGATTTCCCGTAAATCCCGTATAGTCGAATGTATACAAAGAAAGTAAGCAGGGAGTAAACTCATTTCCCGAACGATTTTTAAAATTATTTTTTCACCACTAAAACCCATGAGACTTGTAGTTTTCAAAAATATTTTCATTTTTGATGAGACGCCGAATGAAAGCAGTTTAATCGCCGGCAACCGAAAACCCGCGATTTCCCGTAAATCCCGTATAGTCGAATGTATACAAAGAAAGTAAGCAGGGAGTAAACTCATTTCCCGAACGATTTTTAAAATTATTTTTTCACCACTAAAACCCATGAGACTTGTAGTTTTCAAAAATATTTTCATTTTTGATGAGACGCCGAATGAAAGCAGTTTAATCGCCGGCAACCGAAAACCCGCGATTTCCCGTAAATCCCTCGGCCCGTATAGTCGAATGTATACAAAGAAAGTAAGCAGGGAGTAAACTCATTTCCCGAACGATTTTTAAAATTATTTTTTCACCACTAAAACCCATGAGACTTGTAGTTTTCAAAAATATTTTCATTTTTGATGAGACGCCGAATGAAAGCAGTTTAATCGCCGGCAACCGAAAACCCGCGATTTCCCGTAAATCCCGGATCGGCCCGTATAGTCGAATGTATACAAAGAAAGTACAGGGAGTAAACTCATTTCCCGAACGATTTTTAAAATTATTTTTTCACCACTAAAACCCATGAGACTTGTAGTTTTCAAAAATATTTTCATTTTTGATGAGACGCCGAATGAAAGCAGTTTAATCGCCGGCAACCGAAAACCCGCGATTTCCCGTAAATCCCGTATAGTCGAATGTATACAAAGAAAGTAAGCAGGGAGTAAACTCATTTCCCGAACGATTTTTAAAATTATTTTTTCACCACTAAAACCCATGAGACTTGTAGTTTTCAAAAATATTTTCATTTTTGATGAGACGCCGAATGAAAGCAGTTTAATCGCCGGCAACCGAAAACCCGCGATTTCCCGTAAATCCCGTATAGTCGAATGTATACAAAGAAAGTAAGCAGGGAGTAAACTCATTTCCCGAACGATTTTTAAAATTATTTTTTCACCACTAAAACCCATGAGACTTGTAGTTTTCAAAAATATTTTCATTTTTGATGAGACGCCGAATGAAAGCAGTTTAATCGCCGGCAACCGAAAACCCGCGATTTCCCGTAAATCCCGTATAGTCGAATGTATACAAAGAAAGTAAGCAGGGAGTAAACTCATTTCCCGAACGATTTTTAAAATTATTTTTTCACCACTAAAACCCATGAGACTTGTAGTTTTCAAAAATATTTTCATTTTTGATGAGACGCCGAATGAAAGCAGTTTAATCGCCGGCAACCGAAAACCCGCGATTTCCCGTAAATCCCGTCGGCCCGTATAGTCGAATGTATACAAAGAAAGTAAGCAGGGAGTAAACTCATTTCCCGAACGATTTTTAAAATTATTTTTTCACCACTAAAACCCATGAGACTTGTAGTTTTCAAAAATATTTTCATTTTTGATGAGACGCCGAATGAAAGCAGTTTAATCGCCGGCAACCGAAAACCCGCGATTTCCCGTAAATCCCGGTCGGCCCGTATAGTCGAATGTATACAAAGAAAGTAAGCAGGGAGTAAACTCATTTCCCGAACGATTTTTAAAATTATTTTTTCACCACTAAAACCCATGAGACTTGTAGTTTTAAAAATATTTTCATTTTTGATGAGACGCCGAATGAAAGCAGTTTAATCGCCGGCAACCGAAAACCCGCGATTTCCCGTAAATCCCGTATAGTCGAATGTATACAAAGAAAGTAAGCAGGGAGTAAACTCATTTCCCGAACGATTTTTAAAATTATTTTTTCACCACTAAAACCCATGAGACTTGTAGTTTTCAAAAATATTTTCATTTTTGATGAGACGCCGAATGAAAGCAGTTTAATCGCCGGCAACCGAAAACCCGCGATTTCCCGTAAATCCCGTCGGCCCGTATAGTCGAATGTATACAAAGAAAGTAAGCAGGGAGTAAACTCATTTCCCGAACGATTTTTAAAATTATTTTTTCACCACTAAAACCCATGAGACTTGTAGTTTTCAAAAATATTTTCATTTTTGATGAGACGCCGAATGAAAGCAGTTTAATCGCCGGCAACCGAAAACCCGCGATTTCCCGTAAATCCCGCGGCCCGTATAGTCGAATGTATACAAAGAAAGTAAGCAGGGAGTAAACTCATTTCCCGAACGATTTTTAAAATTATTTTTTCACCACTAAAACCCATGAGACTTGTAGTTTTCAAAAATATTTTCATTTTTGATGAGACGCCGAATGAAAGCAGTTTAATCGCCGGCAACCGAAAACCCGCGATTTCCCGTAAATCCCGTATAGTCGAATGTATACAAAGAAAGTAAGCAGGGAGTAAACTCATTTCCCGAACGATTTTTAAAATTATTTTTTCACCACTAAAACCCATGAGACTTGTAGTTTTCAAAAATATTTTCATTTTTGATGAGACGCCGAATGAAAGCAGTTTAATCGCCGGCAACCGAAAACCCGCGATTTCCCGTAAATCCCGGATCGGCCCGTATAGTCGAATGTATACAAAGAAAGTAAGCAGGGAGTAAACTCATTTCCCGAACGATTTTTAAAATTATTTTTTCACCACTAAAACCCATGAGACTTGTAGTTTTCAAAAATATTTTCATTTTTGATGAGACGCCGAATGAAAGCAGTTTAATCGCCGGCAACCGAAAACCCGCGATTTCCCGTAAATCCCGTATAGTCGAATGTATACAAAGAAAGTAAGCAGGGAGTAAACTCATTTCCCGAACGATTTTTAAAATTATTTTTTCACCACTAAAACCCATGAGACTTGTAGTTTTCAAAAATATTTTCATTTTTGATGAGACGCCGAATGAAAGCAGTTTAATCGCCGGCAACCGAAAACCCGCGATTTCCCGTAAATCCCGTCGGTATAGTCGAATGTATACAAAGAAAGTAAGCAGGGAGTAAACTCATTTCCCGAACGATTTTTAAAATTATTTTTTCACCACTAAAACCCATGAGACTTGTAGTTTTCAAAAATATTTTCATTTTTGATGAGACGCCGAATGAAAGCAGTTTAATCGCCGGCAACCGAAAACCCGCGATTTCCCGTAAATCCCGGCTCGGCCCGTATAGTCGAATGTATACAAAGAAAGTAAGCAGGGAGTAAACTCATTTCCCGAACGATTTTTAAAATTATTTTTTCACCACTAAAACCCATGAGACTTGTAGTTTTCAAAAATATTTTCATTTTTGATGAGACGCCGAATGAAAGCAGTTTAATCGCCGGCAACCGAAAACCCGCGATTTCCCGTAAATCCCGTATAGTCGAATGTATACAAAGAAAGTAAGCAGGGAGTAAACTCATTTCCCGAACGATTTTTAAAATTATTTTTTCACCACTAAAACCCATGAGACTTGTAGTTTTCAAAAATATTTTCATTTTTGATGAGACGCCGAATGAAAGCAGTTTAATCGCCGGCAACCGAAAACCCGCGATTTCCCGTAAATCCCGTATAGTCGAATGTATACAAAGAAAGTAAGCAGGGAGTAAACTCATTTCCCGAACGATTTTTAAAATTATTTTTTCACCACTAAAACCCATGAGACTTGTAGTTTTCAAAAATATTTTCATTTTTGATGAGACGCCGAATGAAAGCAGTTTAATCGCCGGCAACCGAAAACCCGCGATTTCCCGTAAATCCCGTCGGCCCGTATAGTCGAATGTATACAAAGAAAGTAAGCAGGGAGTAAACTCATTTCCCGAACGATTTTTAAAATTATTTTTTCACCACTAAAACCCATGAGACTTGTAGTTTTCAAAAATATTTTCATTTTTGATGAGACGCCGAATGAAAGCAGTTTAATCGCCGGCAACCGAAAACCCGCGATTTCCCGTAAATCCCGGATCGGCCCGTATAGTCGAATGTATACAAAGAAAGTAAGCAGGGAGTAAACTCATTTCCCGAACGATTTTTAAAATTATTTTTTCACCACTAAAACCCATGAGACTTGTAGTTTTCAAAAATATTTTCATTTTTGATGAGACGCCGAATGAAAGCAGTTTAATCGCCGGCAACCGAAAACCCGCGATTTCCCGTAAATCCCGTATAGTCGAATGTATACAAAGAAAGTAAGCAGGGAGTAAACTCATTTCCCGAACGATTTTTAAAATTATTTTTTCACCACTAAAACCCATGAGACTTGTAGTTTTCAAAAATATTTTCATTTTTGATGAGACGCCGAATGAAAGCAGTTTAATCGCCGGCAACCGAAAACCCGCGATTTCCCGTAAATCCCGTATAGTCGAATGTATACAAAGAAAGTAAGCAGGGAGTAAACTCATTTCCCGAACGATTTTTAAAATTATTTTTTCACCACTAAAACCCATGAGACTTGTAGTTTTCAAAAATATTTTCATTTTTGATGAGACGCCGAATGAAAGCAGTTTAATCGCCGGCAACCGAAAACCCGCGATTTCCCGTAAATCCCGTATAGTCGAATGTATACAAAGAAAGTAAGCAGGGAGTAAACTCATTTCCCGAACGATTTTTAAAATTATTTTTTCACCACTAAAACCCATGAGACTTGTAGTTTTCAAAAATATTTTCATTTTTGATGAGACGCCGAATGAAAGCAGTTTAATCGCCGGCAACCGAAAACCCGCGATTTCCCGTAAATCCCGTCGGCCCGTATAGTCGAATGTATACAAAGAAAGTAAGCAGGGAGTAAACTCATTTCCCGAACGATTTTTAAAATTATTTTTTCACCACTAAAACCCATGAGACTTGTAGTTTTCAAAAATATTTTCATTTTTGATGAGACGCCGAATGAAAGCAGTTTAATCGCCGGCAACCGAAAACCCGCGATTTCCCGTAAATCCCGTCGGCCCGTATAGTCGAATGTATACAAAGAAAGTAAGCAGGGAGTAAACTCATTTCCCGAACGATTTTTAAAATTATTTTTTCACCACTAAAACCCATGAGACTTGTAGTTTTCAAAAATATTTTCATTTTTGATGAGACGCCGAATGAAAGCAGTTTAATCGCCGGCAACCGAAAACCCGCGATTTCCCGTAAATCCCGTATAGTCGAATGTATACAAAGAAAGTAAGCAGGGAGTAAACTCATTTCCCGAACGATTTTTAAAATTATTTTTTCACCACTAAAACCCATGAGACTTGTAGTTTTCAAAAATATTTTCATTTTTGATGAGACGCCGAATGAAAGCAGTTTAATCGCCGGCAACCGAAAACCCGCGATTTCCCGTAAATCCCTCGTATAGTCGAATGTATACAAAGAAAGTACAGGGAGTAAACTCATTTCCCGAACGATTTTTAAAATTATTTTTTCACCACTAAAACCCATGAGACTTGTAGTTTTCAAAAATATTTTCATTTTTGATGAGACGCCGAATGAAAGCAGTTTAATCGCCGGCAACCGAAAACCCGCGATTTCCCGTAAATCCCGTATAGTCGAATGTATACAAAGAAAGTAAGCAGGGAGTAAACTCATTTCCCGAACGATTTTTAAAATTATTTTTTCACCACTAAAACCCATGAGACTTGTAGTTTTCAAAAATATTTTCATTTTTGATGAGACGCCGAATGAAAGCAGTTTAATCGCCGGCAACCGAAAACCCGCGATTTCCCGTAAATCCCGTCGGCCCGTATAGTCGAATGTATACAAAGAAAGTAAGCAGGGAGTAAACTCATTTCCCGAACGATTTTTAAAATTATTTTTTCACCACTAAAACCCATGAGACTTGTAGTTTTCAAAAATATTTTCATTTTTGATGAGACGCCGAATGAAAGCAGTTTAATCGCCGGCAACCGAAAACCCGCGATTTCCCGTAAATCCCGTATAGTCGAATGTATACAAAGAAAGTAAGCAGGGAGTAAACTCATTTCCCGAACGATTTTTAAAATTATTTTTTCACCACTAAAACCCATGAGACTTGTAGTTTTCAAAAAATTTTCATTTTTGATGAGACGCCGAATGAAAGCAGTTTAATCGCCGGCAACCGAAAACCCGCGATTTCCCGTAAATCCCGTATAGTCGAATGTATACAAAGAAAGTAAGCAGGGAGTAAACTCATTTCCCGAACGATTTTTAAAATTATTTTTTCACCACTAAAACCCATGAGACTTGTAGTTTTCAAAAATATTTTCATTTTTGATGAGACGCCGAATGAAAGCAGTTTAATCGCCGGCAACCGAAAACCCGCGATTTCCCGTAAATCCCGTATAGTCGAATGTATACAAAGAAAGTAAGCAGGGAGTAAACTCATTTCCCGAACGATTTTTAAAATTATTTTTTCACCACTAAAACCCATGAGACTTGTAGTTTTCAAAAATATTTTCATTTTTGATGAGACGCCGAATGAAAGCAGTTTAATCGCCGGCAACCGAAAACCCGCGATTTCCCGTAAATCCCGTATAGTCGAATGTATACAAAGAAAGTAAGCAGGGAGTAAACTCATTTCCCGAACGATTTTTAAAATTATTTTTTCACCACTAAAACCCATGAGACTTGTAGTTTTCAAAAATTTTTCATTTTTGATGAGACGCCGAATGAAAGCAGTTTAATCGCCGGCAACCGAAAACCCGCGATTTCCCGTAAATCCCGGCTCGGCCCGTATAGTCGAATGTATACAAAGAAAGTAAGCAGGGAGTAAACTCATTTCCCGAACGATTTTTAAAATTATTTTTTCACCACTAAAACCCATGAGACTTGTAGTTTTCAAAAATATTTTCATTTTTGATGAGACGCCGAATGAAAGCAGTTTAATCGCCGGCAACCGAAAACCCGCGATTTCCCGTAAATCCCGTATAGTCGAATGTATACAAAGAAAGTAAGCAGGGAGTAAACTCATTTCCCGAACGATTTTTAAAATTATTTTTTCACCACTAAAACCCATGAGACTTGTAGTTTTCAAAAATATTTTCATTTTTGATGAGACGCCGAATGAAAGCAGTTTAATCGCCGGCAAAAAACCCGCGATTTCCCGTAAATCCCGTATAGTCGAATGTATACAAAGAAAGTAAGCAGGGAGTAAACTCATTTCCCGAACGATTTTTAAAATTATTTTTTCACCACTAAAACCCATGAGACTTGTAGTTTTCAAAAATATTTTCATTTTTGATGAGACGCCGAATGAAAGCAGTTTAATCGCCGGCAACCGAAAACCCGCGATTTCCCGTAAATCCCGTATAGTCGAATGTATACAAAGAAAGTAAGCAGGGAGTAAACTCATTTCCCGAACGATTTTTAAAATTATTTTTTCACCACTAAAACCCATGAGACTTGTAGTTTTCAAAAATATTTTCATTTTTGATGAGACGCCGAATGAAAGCAGTTTAATCGCCGGCAACCGAAAACCCGCGATTTCCCGTAAATCCCGTATAGTCGAATGTATACAAAGAAAGTAAGCAGGGAGTAAACTCATTTCCCGAACGATTTTTAAAATTATTTTTTCACCACTAAAACCCATGAGACTTGTAGTTTTCAAAAATATTTTCATTTTTGATGAGACGCCGAATGAAAGCAGTTTAATCGCCGGCAACCGAAAACCCGCGATTTCCCGTAAATCCCGGTCGGCCCGTATAGTCGAATGTATACAAAGAAAGTAAGCAGGGAGTAAACTCATTTCCCGAACGATTTTTAAAATTATTTTTTCACCACTAAAACCCATGAGACTTGTAGTTTTCAAAAATATTTTCATTTTTGATGAGACGCCGAATGAAAGCAGTTTAATCGCCGGCAACCGAAAACCCGCGATTTCCCGTAAATCCCGTATAGTCGAATGTATACAAAGAAAGTAAGCAGGGAGTAAACTCATTTCCCGAACGATTTTTAAAATTATTTTTTCACCACTAAAACCCATGAGACTTGTAGTTTTCAAAAATATTTTCATTTTTGATGAGACGCCGAATGAAAGCAGTTTAATCGCCGGCAACCGAAAACCCGCGATTTCCCGTAAATCCCGTATAGTCGAATGTATACAAAGAAAGTAAGCAGGGAGTAAACTCATTTCCCGAACGATTTTTAAAATTATTTTTTCACCACTAAAACCCATGAGACTTGTAGTTTTCAAAAATTTTCATTTTTGATGAGACGCCGAATGAAAGCAGTTTAATCGCCGGCAACCGAAAACCCGCGATTTCCCGTAAATCCCGTCGGCCCGTATAGTCGAATGTATACAAAGAAAGTAAGCAGGGAGTAAACTCATTTCCCGAACGATTTTTAAAATTATTTTTTCACCACTAAAACCCATGAGACTTGTAGTTTTCAAAAATATTTTCATTTTTGATGAGACGCCGAATGAAAGCAGTTTAATCGCCGGCAACCGAAAACCCGCGATTTCCCGTAAATCCCGGTCGGCCCGTATAGTCGAATGTATACAAAGAAAGTAAGCAGGGAGTAAACTCATTTCCCGAACGATTTTTAAAATTATTTTTTCACCACTAAAACCCATGAGACTTGTAGTTTTCAAAAAATTTTTCATTTTTGATGAGACGCCGAATGAAAGCAGTTTAATCGCCGGCAACCGAAAACCCGCGATTTCCCGTAAATCCCGTATAGTCGAATGTATACAAAGAAAGTAAGCAGGGAGTAAACTCATTTCCCGAACGATTTTTAAAATTATTTTTTCACCACTAAAACCCATGAGACTTGTAGTTTTCAAAAATATTTTCATTTTTGATGAGACGCCGAATGAAAGCAGTTTAATCGCCGGCAACCGAAAACCCGCGATTTCCCGTAAATCCCGTATAGTCGAATGTATACAAAGAAAGTAAGCAGGGAGTAAACTCATTTCCCGAACGATTTTTAAAATTATTTTTTCACCACTAAAACCCATGAGACTTGTAGTTTTCAAAAATATTTTCATTTTTGATGAGACGCCGAATGAAAGCAGTTTAATCGCCGGCAACCGAAAACCCGCGATTTCCCGTAAATCCCGTATAGTCGAATGTATACAAAGAAAGTAAGCAGGGAGTAAACTCATTTCCCGAACGATTTTTAAAATTATTTTTTCACCACTAAAACCCATGAGACTTGTAGTTTTCAAAAATATTTTCATTTTTGATGAGACGCCGAATGAAAGCAGTTTAATCGCCGGCAACCGAAAACCCGCGATTTCCCGTAAATCCCGTCGGCCGTATAGTCGAATGTATACAAAGAAAGTAAGCAGGGAGTAAACTCATTTCCCGAACGATTTTTAAAATTATTTTTTCACCACTAAAACCCATGAGACTTGTAGTTTTCAAAAATATTTTCATTTTTGATGAGACGCCGAATGAAAGCAGTTTAATCGCCGGCAACCGAAAACCCGCGATTTCCCGTAAATCCCGTATAGTCGAATGTATACAAAGAAAGTAAGCAGGGAGTAAACTCATTTCCCGAACGATTTTTAAAATTATTTTTTCACCACTAAAACCCATGAGACTTGTAGTTTTCAAAAATATTTTCATTTTTGATGAGACGCCGAATGAAAGCAGTTTAATCGCCGGCAACCGAAAACCCGCGATTTCCCGTAAATCCCGTATAGTCGAATGTATACAAAGAAAGTAAGCAGGGAGTAAACTCATTTCCCGAACGATTTTTAAAATTATTTTTTCACCACTAAAACCCATGAGACTTGTAGTTTTCAAAAATATTTTCATTTTTGATGAGACGCCGAATGAAAGCAGTTTAATCGCCGGCAACCGAAAACCCGCGATTTCCCGTAAATCCCGTATAGTCGAATGTATACAAAGAAAGTAAGCAGGGAGTAAACTCATTTCCCGAACGATTTTTAAAATTATTTTTTCACCACTAAAACCCATGAGACTTGTAGTTTTCAAAAATATTTTCATTTTTGATGAGACGCCGAATGAAAGCAGTTTAATCGCCGGCAACCGAAAACCCGCGATTTCCCGTAAATCCCGTCGGCCGTATAGTCGAATGTATACAAAGAAAGTAAGCAGGGAGTAAACTCATTTCCCGAACGATTTTTAAAATTATTTTTTCACCACTAAAACCCATGAGACTTGTAGTTTTCAAAAATATTTTCATTTTTGATGAGACGCCGAATGAAAGCAGTTTAATCGCCGGCAACCGAAAACCCGCGATTTCCCGTAAATCCCGTCGGCCGTATAGTCGAATGTATACAAAGAAAGTAAGCAGGGAGTAAACTCATTTCCCGAACGATTTTTAAAATTATTTTTTCACCACTAAAACCCATGAGACTTGTAGTTTTCAAAAATATTTTCATTTTTGATGAGACGCCGAATGAAAGCAGTTTAATCGCCGGCAACCGAAAACCCGCGATTTCCCGTAAATCCCGGCCGTATAGTCGAATGTATACAAAGAAAGTAAGCAGGGAGTAAACTCATTTCCCGAACGATTTTTAAAATTATTTTTTCACCACTAAAACCCATGAGACTTGTAGTTTTCAAAAATATTTTCATTTTTGATGAGACGCCGAATGAAAGCAGTTTAATCGCCGGCAACCGAAAACCCGCGATTTCCCGTAAATCCCGTATAGTCGAATGTATACAAAGAAAGTAAGCAGGGAGTAAACTCATTTCCCGAACGATTTTTAAAATTATTTTTTCACCACTAAAACCCATGAGACTTGTAGTTTTCAAAAATATTTTCATTTTTGATGAGACGCCGAATGAAAGCAGTTTAATCGCCGGCAACCGAAAACCCGCGATTTCCCGTAAATCCCGTATAGTCGAATGTATACAAAGAAAGTAAGCAGGGAGTAAACTCATTTCCCGAACGATTTTTAAAATTATTTTTTCACCACTAAAACCCATGAGACTTGTAGTTTTCAAAAATATTTTCATTTTTGATGAGACGCCGAATGAAAGCAGTTTAATCGCCGGCAACCGAAAACCCGCGATTTCCCGTAAATCCCGTATAGTCGAATGTATACAAAGAAAGTAAGCAGGGAGTAAACTCATTTCCCGAACGATTTTTAAAATTATTTTTTCACCACTAAAACCCATGAGACTTGTAGTTTTCAAAAATATTTTCATTTTTGATGAGACGCCGAATGAAAGCAGTTTAATCGCCGGCAACCGAAAACCCGCGATTTCCCGTAAATCCCGTATAGTCGAATGTATACAAAGAAAGTAAGCAGGGAGTAAACTCATTTCCCGAACGATTTTTAAAATTATTTTTTCACCACTAAAACCCATGAGACTTGTAGTTTTCAAAAATATTTTCATTTTTGATGAGACGCCGAATGAAAGCAGTTTAATCGCCGGCAACCGAAAACCCGCGATTTCCCGTAAATCCCGACTCGGTATAGTCGAATGTATACAAAGAAAGTAAGCAGGGAGTAAACTCATTTCCCGAACGATTTTTAAAATTATTTTTTCACCACTAAAACCCATGAGACTTGTAGTTTTCAAAAATATTTTCATTTTTGATGAGACGCCGAATGAAAGCAGTTTAATCGCCGGCAACCGAAAACCCGCGATTTCCCGTAAATCCCGTATAGTCGAATGTATACAAAGAAAGTAAGCAGGGAGTAAACTCATTTCCCGAACGATTTTTAAAATTATTTTTTCACCACTAAAACCCATGAGACTTGTAGTTTTCAAAAATATTTTCATTTTTGATGAGACGCCGAATGAAAGCAGTTTAATCGCCGGCAACCGAAAACCCGCGATTTCCCGTAAATCCCGTATAGTCGAATGTATACAAAGAAAGTAAGCAGGGAGTAAACTCATTTCCCGAACGATTTTTAAAATTATTTTTTCACCACTAAAACCCATGAGACTTGTAGTTTTCAAAAATATTTTCATTTTTGATGAGACGCCGAATGAAAGCAGTTTAATCGCCGGCAACCGAAAACCCGCGATTTCCCGTAAATCCCGTATAGTCGAATGTATACAAAGAAAGTAAGCAGGGAGTAAACTCATTTCCCGAACGATTTTTAAAATTATTTTTTCACCACTAAAACCCATGAGACTTGTAGTTTTCAAAAATATTTTCATTTTTGATGAGACGCCGAATGAAAGCAGTTTAATCGCCGGCAACCGAAAACCCGCGATTTCCCGTAAATCCCGTATAGTCGAATGTATACAAAGAAAGTAAGCAGGGAGTAAACTCATTTCCCGAACGATTTTTAAAATTATTTTTTCACCACTAAAACCCATGAGACTTGTAGTTTTCAAAAATATTTTCATTTTTGATGAGACGCCGAATGAAAGCAGTTTAATCGCCGGCAACCGAAAACCCGCGATTTCCCGTAAATCCCGTCGGCCGTATAGTCGAATGTATACAAAGAAAGTAAGCAGGGAGTAAACTCATTTCCCGAACGATTTTTAAAATTATTTTTTCACCACTAAAACCCATGAGACTTGTAGTTTTCAAAAATATTTTCATTTTTGATGAGACGCCGAATGAAAGCAGTTTAATCGCCGGCAACCGAAAACCCGCGATTTCCCGTAAATCCCGTATAGTCGAATGTATACAAAGAAAGTAAGCAGGGAGTAAACTCATTTCCCGAACGATTTTTAAAATTATTTTTTCACCACTAAAACCCATGAGACTTGTAGTTTTCAAAAATATTTTCATTTTTGATGAGACGCCGAATGAAAGCAGTTTAATCGCCGGCAACCGAAAACCCGCGATTTCCCGTAAATCCCGTATAGTCGAATGTATACAAAGAAAGTAAGCAGGGAGTAAACTCATTTCCCGAACGATTTTTAAAATTATTTTTTCACCACTAAAACCCATGAGACTTGTAGTTTTCAAAAATATTTTCATTTTTGATGAGACGCCGAATGAAAGCAGTTTAATCGCCGGCAACCGAAAACCCGCGATTTCCCGTAAATCCCGTATAGTCGAATGTATACAAAGAAAGTAAGCAGGGAGTAAACTCATTTCCCGAACGATTTTTAAAATTATTTTTTCACCACTAAAACCCATGAGACTTGTAGTTTTCAAAAATATTTTCATTTTTGATGAGACGCCGAATGAAAGCAGTTTAATCGCCGGCAACCGAAAACCCGCGATTTCCCGTAAATCCCGTATAGTCGAATGTATACAAAGAAAGTAAGCAGGGAGTAAACTCATTTCCCGAACGATTTTTAAAATTATTTTTTCACCACTAAAACCCATGAGACTTGTAGTTTTCAAAAATATTTTCATTTTTGATGAGACGCCGAATGAAAGCAGTTTAATCGCCGGCAACCGAAAACCCGCGATTTCCCGTAAATCCCGTATAGTCGAATGTATACAAAGAAAGTAAGCAGGGAGTAAACTCATTTCCCGAACGATTTTTAAAATTATTTTTTCACCACTAAAACCCATGAGACTTGTAGTTTTCAAAAATATTTTCATTTTTGATGAGACGCCGAATGAAAGCAGTTTAATCGCCGGCAACCGAAAACCCGCGATTTCCCGTAAATCCCGTATAGTCGAATGTATACAAAGAAAGTAAGCAGGGAGTAAACTCATTTCCCGAACGATTTTTAAAATTATTTTTTCACCACTAAAACCCATGAGACTTGTAGTTTTCAAAAATATTTTCATTTTTGATGAGACGCCGAATGAAAGCAGTTTAATCGCCGGCAACCGAAAACCCGCGATTTCCCGTAAATCCCGTATAGTCGAATGTATACAAAGAAAGTAAGCAGGGAGTAAACTCATTTCCCGAACGATTTTTAAAATTATTTTTTCACCACTAAAACCCATGAGACTTGTAGTTTTCAAAAATATTTTCATTTTTGATGAGACGCCGAATGAAAGCAGTTTAATCGCCGGCAACCGAAAACCCGCGATTTCCCGTAAATCCCGTATAGTCGAATGTATACAAAGAAAGTAAGCAGGGAGTAAACTCATTTCCCGAACGATTTTTAAAATTATTTTTTCACCACTAAAACCCATGAGACTTGTAGTTTTCAAAAATATTTTCATTTTTGATGAGACGCCGAATGAAAGCAGTTTAATCGCCGGCAACCGAAAACCCGCGATTTCCCGTAAATCCCGTATAGTCGAATGTATACAAAGAAAGTAAGCAGGGAGTAAACTCATTTCCCGAACGATTTTTAAAATTATTTTTTCACCACTAAAACCCATGAGACTTGTAGTTTTCAAAAATATTTTCATTTTTGATGAGACGCCGAATGAAAGCAGTTTAATCGCCGGCAACCGAAAACCCGCGATTTCCCGTAAATCCCGTATAGTCGAATGTATACAAAGAAAGTAAGCAGGGAGTAAACTCATTTCCCGAACGATTTTTAAAATTATTTTTTCACCACTAAAACCCATGAGACTTGTAGTTTTCAAAAATATTTTCATTTTTGATGAGACGCCGAATGAAAGCAGTTTAATCGCCGGCAACCGAAAACCCGCGATTTCCCGTAAATCCCGTATAGTCGAATGTATACAAAGAAAGTAAGCAGGGAGTAAACTCATTTCCCGAACGATTTTTAAAATTATTTTTTCACCACTAAAACCCATGAGACTTGTAGTTTTCAAAAATATTTTCATTTTTGATGAGACGCCGAATGAAAGCAGTTTAATCGCCGGCAACCGAAAACCCGCGATTTCCCGTAAATCCCGATCGGCCGTATAGTGAATGTATACAAAGAAAGTAAGCAGGGAGTAAACTCATTTCCCGAACGATTTTTAAAATTATTTTTTCACCACTAAAACCCATGAGACTTGTAGTTTTCAAAAATATTTTCATTTTTGATGAGACGCCGAATGAAAGCAGTTTAATCGCCGGCAACCGAAAACCCGCGATTTCCCGTAAATCCCGTCGGCCGTATAGTCGAATGTATACAAAGAAAGTAAGCAGGGAGTAAACTCATTTCCCGAACGATTTTTAAAATTATTTTTTCACCACTAAAACCCATGAGACTTGTAGTTTTCAAAAATATTTTCATTTTTGATGAGACGCCGAATGAAAGCAGTTTAATCGCCGGCAACCGAAAACCCGCGATTTCCCGTAAATCCCGTATAGTCGAATGTATACAAAGAAAGTAAGCAGGGAGTAAACTCATTTCCCGAACGATTTTTAAAATTATTTTTTCACCACTAAAACCCATGAGACTTGTAGTTTTCAAAAATATTTTCATTTTTGATGAGACGCCGAATGAAAGCAGTTTAATCGCCGGCAACCGAAAACCCGCGATTTCCCGTAAATCCCGTATAGTCGAATGTATACAAAGAAAGTAAGCAGGGAGTAAACTCATTTCCCGAACGATTTTTAAAATTATTTTTTCACCACTAAAACCCATGAGACTTGTAGTTTTCAAAAATATTTTCATTTTTGATGAGACGCCGAATGAAAGCAGTTTAATCGCCGGCAACCGAAAACCCGCGATTTCCCGTAAATCCCGTATAGTCGAATGTATACAAAGAAAGTAAGCAGGGAGTAAACTCATTTCCCGAACGATTTTTAAAATTATTTTTTCACCACTAAAACCCATGAGACTTGTAGTTTTCAAAAATATTTTCATTTTTGATGAGACGCCGAATGAAAGCAGTTTAATCGCCGGCAACCGAAAACCCGCGATTTCCCGTAAATCCCGTATAGTCGAATGTATACAAAGAAAGTAAGCAGGGAGTAAACTCATTTCCCGAACGATTTTTAAAATTATTTTTTCACCACTAAAACCCATGAGACTTGTAGTTTTCAAAAATATTTTCATTTTTGATGAGACGCCGAATGAAAGCAGTTTAATCGCCGGCAACCGAAAACCCGCGATTTCCCGTAAATCCCGTATAGTCGAATGTATACAAAGAAAGTAAGCAGGGAGTAAACTCATTTCCCGAACGATTTTTAAAATTATTTTTTCACCACTAAAACCCATGAGACTTGTAGTTTTCAAAAATATTTTCATTTTTGATGAGACGCCGAATGAAAGCAGTTTAATCGCCGGCAACCGAAAACCCGCGATTTCCCGTAAATCCCGTATAGTCGAATGTATACAAAGAAAGTAAGCAGGGAGTAAACTCATTTCCCGAACGATTTTTAAAATTATTTTTTCACCACTAAAACCCATGAGACTTGTAGTTTTCAAAAATATTTTCATTTTTGATGAGACGCCGAATGAAAGCAGTTTAATCGCCGGCAACCGAAAACCCGCGATTTCCCGTAAATCCCGTATAGTCGAATGTATACAAAGAAAGTAAGCAGGGAGTAAACTCATTTCCCGAACGATTTTTAAAATTATTTTTTCACCACTAAAACCCATGAGACTTGTAGTTTTCAAAAATATTTTCATTTTTGATGAGACGCCGAATGAAAGCAGTTTAATCGCCGGCAACCGAAAACCCGCGATTTCCCGTAAATCCCGTATAGTCGAATGTATACAAAGAAAGTAAGCAGGGAGTAAACTCATTTCCCGAACGATTTTTAAAATTATTTTTTCACCACTAAAACCCATGAGACTTGTAGTTTTCAAAAAATTTTCATTTTTGATGAGACGCCGAATGAAAGCAGTTTAATCGCCGGCAACCGAAAACCCGCGATTTCCCGTAAATCCCGTATAGTCGAATGTATACAAAGAAAGTAAGCAGGGAGTAAACTCATTTCCCGAACGATTTTTAAAATTATTTTTTCACCACTAAAACCCATGAGACTTGTAGTTTTCAAAAATATTTTCATTTTTGATGAGACGCCGAATGAAAGCAGTTTAATCGCCGGCAACCGAAAACCCGCGATTTCCCGTAAATCCCGTCGGTATAGTCGAATGTATACAAAGAAAGTAAGCAGGGAGTAAACTCATTTCCCGAACGATTTTTAAAATTATTTTTTCACCACTAAAACCCATGAGACTTGTAGTTTTCAAAAATATTTTCATTTTTGATGAGACGCCGAATGAAAGCAGTTTAATCGCCGGCAACCGAAAACCCGCGATTTCCCGTAAATCCCGTATAGTCGAATGTATACAAAGAAAGTAAGCAGGGAGTAAACTCATTTCCCGAACGATTTTTAAAATTATTTTTTCACCACTAAAACCCATGAGACTTGTAGTTTTCAAAAATATTTTCATTTTTGATGAGACGCCGAATGAAAGCAGTTTAATCGCCGGCAACCGAAAACCCGCGATTTCCCGTAAATCCCGTATAGTCGAATGTATACAAAGAAAGTAAGCAGGGAGTAAACTCATTTCCCGAACGATTTTTAAAATTATTTTTTCACCACTAAAACCCATGAGACTTGTAGTTTTCAAAAATATTTTCATTTTTGATGAGACGCCGAATGAAAGCAGTTTAATCGCCGGCAACCGAAAACCCGCGATTTCCCGTAAATCCCGTATAGTCGAATGTATACAAAGAAAGTAAGCAGGGAGTAAACTCATTTCCCGAACGATTTTTAAAATTATTTTTTCACCACTAAAACCCATGAGACTTGTAGTTTTCAAAAATATTTTCATTTTTGATGAGACGCCGAATGAAAGCAGTTTAATCGCCGGCAACCGAAAACCCGCGATTTCCCGTAAATCCCGTATAGTCGAATGTATACAAAGAAAGTAAGCAGGGAGTAAACTCATTTCCCGAACGATTTTTAAAATTATTTTTTCACCACTAAAACCCATGAGACTTGTAGTTTTCAAAAATATTTTCATTTTTGATGAGACGCCGAATGAAAGCAGTTTAATCGCCGGCAACCGAAAACCCGCGATTTCCCGTAAATCCCGTATAGTCGAATGTATACAAAGAAAGTAAGCAGGGAGTAAACTCATTTCCCGAACGATTTTTAAAATTATTTTTTCACCACTAAAACCCATGAGACTTGTAGTTTTCAAAAATATTTTCATTTTTGATGAGACGCCGAATGAAAGCAGTTTAATCGCCGGCAACCGAAAACCCGCGATTTCCCGTAAATCCCGTATAGTCGAATGTATACAAAGAAAGTAAGCAGGGAGTAAACTCATTTCCCGAACGATTTTTAAAATTATTTTTTCACCACTAAAACCCATGAGACTTGTAGTTTTCAAAAATATTTTCATTTTTGATGAGACGCCGAATGAAAGCAGTTTAATCGCCGGCAACCGAAAACCCGCGATTTCCCGTAAATCCCGTATAGTCGAATGTATACAAAGAAAGTAAGCAGGGAGTAAACTCATTTCCCGAACGATTTTTAAAATTATTTTTTCACCACTAAAACCCATGAGACTTGTAGTTTTCAAAAATATTTTCATTTTTGATGAGACGCCGAATGAAAGCAGTTTAATCGCCGGCAACCGAAAACCCGCGATTTCCCGTAAATCCCGTCGGCCCGTATAGTCGAATGTATACAAAGAAAGTAAGCAGGGAGTAAACTCATTTCCCGAACGATTTTTAAAATTATTTTTTCACCACTAAAACCCATGAGACTTGTAGTTTTCAAAAATATTTTCATTTTTGATGAGACGCCGAATGAAAGCAGTTTAATCGCCGGCAACCGAAAACCCGCGATTTCCCGTAAATCCCGTATAGTCGAATGTATACAAAGAAAGTAAGCAGGGAGTAAACTCATTTCCCGAACGATTTTTAAAATTATTTTTTCACCACTAAAACCCATGAGACTTGTAGTTTTCAAAAATATTTTCATTTTTGATGAGACGCCGAATGAAAGCAGTTTAATCGCCGGCAACCGAAAACCCGCGATTTCCCGTAAATCCCGTATAGTCGAATGTATACAAAGAAAGTAAGCAGGGAGTAAACTCATTTCCCGAACGATTTTTAAAATTATTTTTTCACCACTAAAACCCATGAGACTTGTAGTTTTCAAAAATATTTTCATTTTTGATGAGACGCCGAATGAAAGCAGTTTAATCGCCGGCAACCGAAAACCCGCGATTTCCCGTAAATCCCGTATAGTCGAATGTATACAAAGAAAGTAAGCAGGGAGTAAACTCATTTCCCGAACGATTTTTAAAATTATTTTTTCACCACTAAAACCCATGAGACTTGTAGTTTTCAAAAATATTTTCATTTTTGATGAGACGCCGAATGAAAGCAGTTTAATCGCCGGCAACCGAAAACCCGCGATTTCCCGTAAATCCCGTATAGTCGAATGTATACAAAGAAAGTAAGCAGGGAGTAAACTCATTTCCCGAACGATTTTTAAAATTATTTTTTCACCACTAAAACCCATGAGACTTGTAGTTTTCAAAAATATTTTCATTTTTGATGAGACGCCGAATGAAAGCAGTTTAATCGCCGGCAACCGAAAACCCGCGATTTCCCGTAAATCCCGTATAGTCGAATGTATACAAAGAAAGTAAGCAGGGAGTAAACTCATTTCCCGAACGATTTTTAAAATTATTTTTTCACCACTAAAACCCATGAGACTTGTAGTTTTCAAAAATATTTTCATTTTTGATGAGACGCCGAATGAAAGCAGTTTAATCGCCGGCAACCGAAAACCCGCGATTTCCCGTAAATCCCGTATAGTCGAATGTATACAAAGAAAGTAAGCAGGGAGTAAACTCATTTCCCGAACGATTTTTAAAATTATTTTTTCACCACTAAAACCCATGAGACTTGTAGTTTTCAAAAATATTTTCATTTTTGATGAGACGCCGAATGAAAGCAGTTTAATCGCCGGCAACCGAAAACCCGCGATTTCCCGTAAATCCCGTATAGTCGAATGTATACAAAGAAAGTAAGCAGGGAGTAAACTCATTTCCCGAACGATTTTTAAAATTATTTTTTCACCACTAAAACCCATGAGACTTGTAGTTTTCAAAAATATTTTCATTTTTGATGAGACGCCGAATGAAAGCAGTTTAATCGCCGGCAACCGAAAACCCGCGATTTCCCGTAAATCCCGTATAGTCGAATGTATACAAAGAAAGTAAGCAGGGAGTAAACTCATTTCCCGAACGATTTTTAAAATTATTTTTTCACCACTAAAACCCATGAGACTTGTAGTTTTCAAAAATATTTTCATTTTTGATGAGACGCCGAATGAAAGCAGTTTAATCGCCGGCAACCGAAAACCCGCGATTTCCCGTAAATCCCGTATAGTCGAATGTATACAAAGAAAGTAAGCAGGGAGTAAACTCATTTCCCGAACGATTTTTAAAATTATTTTTTCACCACTAAAACCCATGAGACTTGTAGTTTTCAAAAATATTTTCATTTTTGATGAGACGCCGAATGAAAGCAGTTTAATCGCCGGCAACCGAAAACCCGCGATTTCCCGTAAATCCCGTATAGTCGAATGTATACAAAGAAAGTAAGCAGGGAGTAAACTCATTTCCCGAACGATTTTTAAAATTATTTTTTCACCACTAAAACCCATGAGACTTGTAGTTTTCAAAAATATTTTCATTTTTGATGAGACGCCGAATGAAAGCAGTTTAATCGCCGGCAACCGAAAACCCGCGATTTCCCGTAAATCCCGTATAGTCGAATGTATACAAAGAAAGTAAGCAGGGAGTAAACTCATTTCCCGAACGATTTTTAAAATTATTTTTTCACCACTAAAACCCATGAGACTTGTAGTTTTCAAAAATATTTTCATTTTTGATGAGACGCCGAATGAAAGCAGTTTAATCGCCGGCAACCGAAAACCCGCGATTTCCCGTAAATCCCGTATAGTCGAATGTATACAAAGAAAGTAAGCAGGGAGTAAACTCATTTCCCGAACGATTTTTAAAATTATTTTTTCACCACTAAAACCCATGAGACTTGTAGTTTTCAAAAATATTTTCATTTTTGATGAGACGCCGAATGAAAGCAGTTTAATCGCCGGCAACCGAAAACCCGCGATTTCCCGTAAATCCCGTATAGTCGAATGTATACAAAGAAAGTAAGCAGGGAGTAAACTCATTTCCCGAACGATTTTTAAAATTATTTTTTCACCACTAAAACCCATGAGACTTGTAGTTTTCAAAAATATTTTCATTTTTGATGAGACGCCGAATGAAAGCAGTTTAATCGCCGGCAACCGAAAACCCGCGATTTCCCGTAAATCCCGTATAGTCGAATGTATACAAAGAAAGTAAGCAGGGAGTAAACTCATTTCCCGAACGATTTTTAAAATTATTTTTTCACCACTAAAACCCATGAGACTTGTAGTTTTCAAAAATATTTTCATTTTTGATGAGACGCCGAATGAAAGCAGTTTAATCGCCGGCAACCGAAAACCCGCGATTTCCCGTAAATCCCGTATAGTCGAATGTATACAAAGAAAGTAAGCAGGGAGTAAACTCATTTCCCGAACGATTTTTAAAATTATTTTTTCACCACTAAAACCCATGAGACTTGTAGTTTTCAAAAATATTTTCATTTTTGATGAGACGCCGAATGAAAGCAGTTTAATCGCCGGCAACCGAAAACCCGCGATTTCCCGTAAATCCCGTATAGTCGAATGTATACAAAGAAAGTAAGCAGGGAGTAAACTCATTTCCCGAACGATTTTTAAAATTATTTTTTCACCACTAAAACCCATGAGACTTGTAGTTTTCAAAAATATTTTCATTTTTGATGAGACGCCGAATGAAAGCAGTTTAATCGCCGGCAACCGAAAACCCGCGATTTCCCGTAAATCCCGTATAGTCGAATGTATACAAAGAAAGTAAGCAGGGAGTAAACTCATTTCCCGAACGATTTTTAAAATTATTTTTTCACCACTAAAACCCATGAGACTTGTAGTTTTCAAAAATATTTTCATTTTTGATGAGACGCCGAATGAAAGCAGTTTAATCGCCGGCAACCGAAAACCCGCGATTTCCCGTAAATCCCGTATAGTCGAATGTATACAAAGAAAGTAAGCAGGGAGTAAACTCATTTCCCGAACGATTTTTAAAATTATTTTTTCACCACTAAAACCCATGAGACTTGTAGTTTTCAAAAATATTTTCATTTTTGATGAGACGCCGAATGAAAGCAGTTTAATCGCCGGCAACCGAAAACCCGCGATTTCCCGTAAATCCCGTATAGTCGAATGTATACAAAGAAAGTAAGCAGGGAGTAAACTCATTTCCCGAACGATTTTTAAAATTATTTTTTCACCACTAAAACCCATGAGACTTGTAGTTTTCAAAAATATTTTCATTTTTGATGAGACGCCGAATGAAAGCAGTTTAATCGCCGGCAACCGAAAACCCGCGATTTCCCGTAAATCCCGTATAGTCGAATGTATACAAAGAAAGTAAGCAGGGAGTAAACTCATTTCCCGAACGATTTTTAAAATTATTTTTTCACCACTAAAACCCATGAGACTTGTAGTTTTCAAAAATATTTTCATTTTTGATGAGACGCCGAATGAAAGCAGTTTAATCGCCGGCAACCGAAAACCCGCGATTTCCCGTAAATCCCGTATAGTCGAATGTATACAAAGAAAGTAAGCAGGGAGTAAACTCATTTCCCGAACGATTTTTAAAATTATTTTTTCACCACTAAAACCCATGAGACTTGTAGTTTTCAAAAATATTTTCATTTTTGATGAGACGCCGAATGAAAGCAGTTTAATCGCCGGCAACCGAAAACCCGCGATTTCCCGTAAATCCCGTATAGTCGAATGTATACAAAGAAAGTAAGCAGGGAGTAAACTCATTTCCCGAACGATTTTTAAAATTATTTTTTCACCACTAAAACCCATGAGACTTGTAGTTTTCAAAAATATTTTCATTTTTGATGAGACGCCGAATGAAAGCAGTTTAATCGCCGGCAACCGAAAACCCGCGATTTCCCGTAAATCCCGTATAGTCGAATGTATACAAAGAAAGTAAGCAGGGAGTAAACTCATTTCCCGAACGATTTTTAAAATTATTTTTTCACCACTAAAACCCATGAGACTTGTAGTTTTCAAAAATATTTTCATTTTTGATGAGACGCCGAATGAAAGCAGTTTAATCGCCGGCAACCGAAAACCCGCGATTTCCCGTAAATCCCGTATAGTCGAATGTATACAAAGAAAGTAAGCAGGGAGTAAACTCATTTCCCGAACGATTTTTAAAATTATTTTTTCACCACTAAAACCCATGAGACTTGTAGTTTTCAAAAATATTTTCATTTTTGATGAGACGCCGAATGAAAGCAGTTTAATCGCCGGCAACCGAAAACCCGCGATTTCCCGTAAATCCCGTATAGTCGAATGTATACAAAGAAAGTAAGCAGGGAGTAAACTCATTTCCCGAACGATTTTTAAAATTATTTTTTCACCACTAAAACCCATGAGACTTGTAGTTTTCAAAAATATTTTCATTTTTGATGAGACGCCGAATGAAAGCAGTTTAATCGCCGGCAACCGAAAACCCGCGATTTCCCGTAAATCCCGTATAGTCGAATGTATACAAAGAAAGTAAGCAGGGAGTAAACTCATTTCCCGAACGATTTTTAAAATTATTTTTTCACCACTAAAACCCATGAGACTTGTAGTTTTCAAAAATATTTTCATTTTTGATGAGACGCCGAATGAAAGCAGTTTAATCGCCGGCAACCGAAAACCCGCGATTTCCCGTAAATCCCGTATAGTCGAATGTATACAAAGAAAGTAAGCAGGGAGTAAACTCATTTCCCGAACGATTTTTAAAATTATTTTTTCACCACTAAAACCCATGAGACTTGTAGTTTTCAAAAATATTTTCATTTTTGATGAGACGCCGAATGAAAGCAGTTTAATCGCCGGCAACCGAAAACCCGCGATTTCCCGTAAATCCCGTATAGTCGAATGTATACAAAGAAAGTAAGCAGGGAGTAAACTCATTTCCCGAACGATTTTTAAAATTATTTTTTCACCACTAAAACCCATGAGACTTGTAGTTTTCAAAAATATTTTCATTTTTGATGAGACGCCGAATGAAAGCAGTTTAATCGCCGGCAACCGAAAACCCGCGATTTCCCGTAAATCCCGTATAGTCGAATGTATACAAAGAAAGTAAGCAGGGAGTAAACTCATTTCCCGAACGATTTTTAAAATTATTTTTTCACCACTAAAACCCATGAGACTTGTAGTTTTCAAAAATATTTTCATTTTTGATGAGACGCCGAATGAAAGCAGTTTAATCGCCGGCAACCGAAAACCCGCGATTTCCCGTAAATCCCGTATAGTCGAATGTATACAAAGAAAGTAAGCAGGGAGTAAACTCATTTCCCGAACGATTTTTAAAATTATTTTTTCACCACTAAAACCCATGAGACTTGTAGTTTTCAAAAATATTTTCATTTTTGATGAGACGCCGAATGAAAGCAGTTTAATCGCCGGCAACCGAAAACCCGCGATTTCCCGTAAATCCCGTATAGTCGAATGTATACAAAGAAAGTAAGCAGGGAGTAAACTCATTTCCCGAACGATTTTTAAAATTATTTTTTCACCACTAAAACCCATGAGACTTGTAGTTTTCAAAAATATTTTCATTTTTGATGAGACGCCGAATGAAAGCAGTTTAATCGCCGGCAACCGAAAACCCGCGATTTCCCGTAAATCCCGTATAGTCGAATGTATACAAAGAAAGTAAGCAGGGAGTAAACTCATTTCCCGAACGATTTTTAAAATTATTTTTTCACCACTAAAACCCATGAGACTTGTAGTTTTCAAAAATATTTTCATTTTTGATGAGACGCCGAATGAAAGCAGTTTAATCGCCGGCAACCGAAAACCCGCGATTTCCCGTAAATCCCGTATAGTCGAATGTATACAAAGAAAGTAAGCAGGGAGTAAACTCATTTCCCGAACGATTTTTAAAATTATTTTTTCACCACTAAAACCCATGAGACTTGTAGTTTTCAAAAATATTTTCATTTTTGATGAGACGCCGAATGAAAGCAGTTTAATCGCCGGCAACCGAAAACCCGCGATTTCCCGTAAATCCCGTATAGTCGAATGTATACAAAGAAAGTAAGCAGGGAGTAAACTCATTTCCCGAACGATTTTTAAAATTATTTTTTCACCACTAAAACCCATGAGACTTGTAGTTTTCAAAAATATTTTCATTTTTGATGAGACGCCGAATGAAAGCAGTTTAATCGCCGGCAACCGAAAACCCGCGATTTCCCGTAAATCCCGTATAGTCGAATGTATACAAAGAAAGTAAGCAGGGAGTAAACTCATTTCCCGAACGATTTTTAAAATTATTTTTTCACCACTAAAACCCATGAGACTTGTAGTTTTCAAAAATATTTTCATTTTTGATGAGACGCCGAATGAAAGCAGTTTAATCGCCGGCAACCGAAAACCCGCGATTTCCCGTAAATCCCGTATAGTCGAATGTATACAAAGAAAGTAAGCAGGGAGTAAACTCATTTCCCGAACGATTTTTAAAATTATTTTTTCACCACTAAAACCCATGAGACTTGTAGTTTTCAAAAATATTTTCATTTTTGATGAGACGCCGAATGAAAGCAGTTTAATCGCCGGCAACCGAAAACCCGCGATTTCCCGTAAATCCCGTATAGTCGAATGTATACAAAGAAAGTAAGCAGGGAGTAAACTCATTTCCCGAACGATTTTTAAAATTATTTTTTCACCACTAAAACCCATGAGACTTGTAGTTTTCAAAAATATTTTCATTTTTGATGAGACGCCGAATGAAAGCAGTTTAATCGCCGGCAACCGAAAACCCGCGATTTCCCGTAAATCCCGTATAGTCGAATGTATACAAAGAAAGTAAGCAGGGAGTAAACTCATTTCCCGAACGATTTTTAAAATTATTTTTTCACCACTAAAACCCATGAGACTTGTAGTTTTCAAAAATATTTTCATTTTTGATGAGACGCCGAATGAAAGCAGTTTAATCGCCGGCAACCGAAAACCCGCGATTTCCCGTAAATCCCGTATAGTCGAATGTATACAAAGAAAGTAAGCAGGGAGTAAACTCATTTCCCGAACGATTTTTAAAATTATTTTTTCACCACTAAAACCCATGAGACTTGTAGTTTTCAAAAATATTTTCATTTTTGATGAGACGCCGAATGAAAGCAGTTTAATCGCCGGCAACCGAAAACCCGCGATTTCCCGTAAATCCCGTATAGTCGAATGTATACAAAGAAAGTAAGCAGGGAGTAAACTCATTTCCCGAACGATTTTTAAAATTATTTTTTCACCACTAAAACCCATGAGACTTGTAGTTTTCAAAAATATTTTCATTTTTGATGAGACGCCGAATGAAAGCAGTTTAATCGCCGGCAACCGAAAACCCGCGATTTCCCGTAAATCCCGTATAGTCGAATGTATACAAAGAAAGTAAGCAGGGAGTAAACTCATTTCCCGAACGATTTTTAAAATTATTTTTTCACCACTAAAACCCATGAGACTTGTAGTTTTCAAAAATATTTTCATTTTTGATGAGACGCCGAATGAAAGCAGTTTAATCGCCGGCAACCGAAAACCCGCGATTTCCCGTAAATCCCGTCGGCCGTATAGTCGAATGTATACAAAGAAAGTAAGCAGGGAGTAAACTCATTTCCCGAACGATTTTTAAAATTATTTTTTCACCACTAAAACCCATGAGACTTGTAGTTTTCAAAAATATTTTCATTTTTGATGAGACGCCGAATGAAAGCAGTTTAATCGCCGGCAACCGAAAACCCGCGATTTCCCGTAAATCCCGTATAGTCGAATGTATACAAAGAAAGTAAGCAGGGAGTAAACTCATTTCCCGAACGATTTTTAAAATTATTTTTTCACCACTAAAACCCATGAGACTTGTAGTTTTCAAAAATATTTTCATTTTTGATGAGACGCCGAATGAAAGCAGTTTAATCGCCGGCAACCGAAAACCCGCGATTTCCCGTAAATCCCGTATAGTCGAATGTATACAAAGAAAGTAAGCAGGGAGTAAACTCATTTCCCGAACGATTTTTAAAATTATTTTTTCACCACTAAAACCCATGAGACTTGTAGTTTTCAAAAATATTTTCATTTTTGATGAGACGCCGAATGAAAGCAGTTTAATCGCCGGCAACCGAAAACCCGCGATTTCCCGTAAATCCCGTATAGTCGAATGTATACAAAGAAAGTAAGCAGGGAGTAAACTCATTTCCCGAACGATTTTTAAAATTATTTTTTCACCACTAAAACCCATGAGACTTGTAGTTTTCAAAAATATTTTCATTTTTGATGAGACGCCGAATGAAAGCAGTTTAATCGCCGGCAACCGAAAACCCGCGATTTCCCGTAAATCCCGTATAGTCGAATGTATACAAAGAAAGTAAGCAGGGAGTAAACTCATTTCCCGAACGATTTTTAAAATTATTTTTTCACCACTAAAACCCATGAGACTTGTAGTTTTCAAAAATATTTTCATTTTTGATGAGACGCCGAATGAAAGCAGTTTAATCGCCGGCAACCGAAAACCCGCGATTTCCCGTAAATCCCGTATAGTCGAATGTATACAAAGAAAGTAAGCAGGGAGTAAACTCATTTCCCGAACGATTTTTAAAATTATTTTTTCACCACTAAAACCCATGAGACTTGTAGTTTTCAAAAATATTTTCATTTTTGATGAGACGCCGAATGAAAGCAGTTTAATCGCCGGCAACCGAAAACCCGCGATTTCCCGTAAATCCCGTCGGTATAGTCGAATGTATACAAAGAAAGTAAGCAGGGAGTAAACTCATTTCCCGAACGATTTTTAAAATTATTTTTTCACCACTAAAACCCATGAGACTTGTAGTTTTCAAAAATATTTTCATTTTTGATGAGACGCCGAATGAAAGCAGTTTAATCGCCGGCAACCGAAAACCCGCGATTTCCCGTAAATCCCGTATAGTCGAATGTATACAAAGAAAGTAAGCAGGGAGTAAACTCATTTCCCGAACGATTTTTAAAATTATTTTTTCACCACTAAAACCCATGAGACTTGTAGTTTTCAAAAATATTTTCATTTTTGATGAGACGCCGAATGAAAGCAGTTTAATCGCCGGCAACCGAAAACCCGCGATTTCCCGTAAATCCCGTATCGTCGAGTGAATGTATACAAAGAAAGTAAGCAGGGAGTAAACTCATTTCCCGAACGATTTTTAAAATTATTTTTTCACCACTAAAACCCATGAGACTTGTAGTTTTCAAAAATATTTTCATTTTTGATGAGACGCCGAATGAAAGCAGTTTAATCGCCGGCAACCGAAAACCCGCGATTTCCCGTAAATCCCGTATAGTCGAATGTATACAAAGAAAGTAAGCAGGGAGTAAACTCATTTCCCGAACGATTTTTAAAATTATTTTTTCACCACTAAAACCCATGAGACTTGTAGTTTTCAAAAATATTTTCATTTTTGATGAGACGCCGAATGAAAGCAGTTTAATCGCCGGCAACCGAAAACCCGCGATTTCCCGTAAATCCCGTATAGTCGAATGTATACAAAGAAAGTAAGCAGGGAGTAAACTCATTTCCCGAACGATTTTTAAAATTATTTTTTCACCACTAAAACCCATGAGACTTGTAGTTTTCAAAAATATTTTCATTTTTGATGAGACGCCGAATGAAAGCAGTTTAATCGCCGGCAACCGAAAACCCGCGATTTCCCGTAAATCCCGTATAGTCGAATGTATACAAAGAAAGTAAGCAGGGAGTAAACTCATTTCCCGAACGATTTTTAAAATTATTTTTTCACCACTAAAACCCATGAGACTTGTAGTTTTCAAAAATATTTTCATTTTTGATGAGACGCCGAATGAAAGCAGTTTAATCGCCGGCAACCGAAAACCCGCGATTTCCCGTAAATCCCGTATAGTCGAATGTATACAAAGAAAGTAAGCAGGGAGTAAACTCATTTCCCGAACGATTTTTAAAATTATTTTTTCACCACTAAAACCCATGAGACTTGTAGTTTTCAAAAATATTTTCATTTTTGATGAGACGCCGAATGAAAGCAGTTTAATCGCCGGCAACCGAAAACCCGCGATTTCCCGTAAATCCCGTATAGTCGAATGTATACAAAGAAAGTAAGCAGGGAGTAAACTCATTTCCCGAACGATTTTTAAAATTATTTTTTCACCACTAAAACCCATGAGACTTGTAGTTTTCAAAAATATTTTCATTTTTGATGAGACGCCGAATGAAAGCAGTTTAATCGCCGGCAACCGAAAACCCGCGATTTCCCGTAAATCCCGTATAGTCGAATGTATACAAAGAAAGTAAGCAGGGAGTAAACTCATTTCCCGAACGATTTTTAAAATTATTTTTTCACCACTAAAACCCATGAGACTTGTAGTTTTCAAAAATATTTTCATTTTTGATGAGACGCCGAATGAAAGCAGTTTAATCGCCGGCAACCGAAAACCCGCGATTTCCCGTAAATCCCGTATAGTCGAATGTATACAAAGAAAGTAAGCAGGGAGTAAACTCATTTCCCGAACGATTTTTAAAATTATTTTTTCACCACTAAAACCCATGAGACTTGTAGTTTTCAAAAATATTTTCATTTTTGATGAGACGCCGAATGAAAGCAGTTTAATCGCCGGCAACCGAAAACCCGCGATTTCCCGTAAATCCCGTTATAGTCGAATGTATACAAAGAAAGTAAGCAGGGAGTAAACTCATTTCCCGAACGATTTTTAAAATTATTTTTTCACCACTAAAACCCATGAGACTTGTAGTTTTCAAAAATATTTTCATTTTTGATGAGACGCCGAATGAAAGCAGTTTAATCGCCGGCAACCGAAAACCCGCGATTTCCCGTAAATCCCGTATAGTCGAATGTATACAAAGAAAGTAAGCAGGGAGTAAACTCATTTCCCGAACGATTTTTAAAATTATTTTTTCACCACTAAAACCCATGAGACTTGTAGTTTTCAAAAATATTTTCATTTTTGATGAGACGCCGAATGAAAGCAGTTTAATCGCCGGCAACCGAAAACCCGCGATTTCCCGTAAATCCCGTATAGTCGAATGTATACAAAGAAAGTAAGCAGGGAGTAAACTCATTTCCCGAACGATTTTTAAAATTATTTTTTCACCACTAAAACCCATGAGACTTGTAGTTTTCAAAAATATTTTCATTTTTGATGAGACGCCGAATGAAAGCAGTTTAATCGCCGGCAACCGAAAACCCGCGATTTCCCGTAAATCCCGGTATAGTCGAATGTATACAAAGAAAGTAAGCAGGGAGTAAACTCATTTCCCGAACGATTTTTAAAATTATTTTTTCACCACTAAAACCCATGAGACTTGTAGTTTTCAAAAATATTTTCATTTTTGATGAGACGCCGAATGAAAGCAGTTTAATCGCCGGCAACCGAAAACCCGCGATTTCCCGTAAATCCCGTATAGTCGAATGTATACAAAGAAAGTAAGCAGGGAGTAAACTCATTTCCCGAACGATTTTTAAAATTATTTTTTCACCACTAAAACCCATGAGACTTGTAGTTTTCAAAAATATTTTCATTTTTGATGAGACGCCGAATGAAAGCAGTTTAATCGCCGGCAACCGAAAACCCGCGATTTCCCGTAAATCCCGTATATAGTCGAATGTATACAAAGAAAGTAAGCAGGGAGTAAACTCATTTCCCGAACGATTTTTAAAATTATTTTTTCACCACTAAAACCCATGAGACTTGTAGTTTTCAAAAATATTTTCATTTTTGATGAGACGCCGAATGAAAGCAGTTTAATCGCCGGCAACCGAAAACCCGCGATTTCCCGTAAATCCCGTATAGTCGAATGTATACAAAGAAAGTAAGCAGGGAGTAAACTCATTTCCCGAACGATTTTTAAAATTATTTTTTCACCACTAAAACCCATGAGACTTGTAGTTTTCAAAAATATTTTCATTTTTGATGAGACGCCGAATGAAAGCAGTTTAATCGCCGGCAACCGAAAACCCGCGATTTCCCGTAAATCCCGTATAGTCGAATGTATACAAAGAAAGTAAGCAGGGAGTAAACTCATTTCCCGAACGATTTTTAAAATTATTTTTTCACCACTAAAACCCATGAGACTTGTAGTTTTCAAAAATATTTTCATTTTTGATGAGACGCCGAATGAAAGCAGTTTAATCGCCGGCAACCGAAAACCCGCGATTTCCCGTAAATCCCGTATAGTCGAATGTATACAAAGAAAGTAAGCAGGGAGTAAACTCATTTCCCGAACGATTTTTAAAATTATTTTTTCACCACTAAAACCCATGAGACTTGTAGTTTTCAAAAATATTTTCATTTTTGATGAGACGCCGAATGAAAGCAGTTTAATCGCCGGCAACCGAAAACCCGCGATTTCCCGTAAATCCCGTATAGTCGAATGTATACAAAGAAAGTAAGCAGGGAGTAAACTCATTTCCCGAACGATTTTTAAAATTATTTTTTCACCACTAAAACCCATGAGACTTGTAGTTTTCAAAAATATTTTCATTTTTGATGAGACGCCGAATGAAAGCAGTTTAATCGCGGCAACCGAAAACCCGCGATTTCCCGTAAATCCCGGCTCG